>JAOTQR010094547.1:0-31257 GCA_025774065.1 Solanum ossicruentum | reverse complement strand
TTTGAGATGACCATATAGGAATCCTTGATCATTATACCATGAAAATTGGAGAGAAAAATAATAATTTTGTAACTTCAGTTTATGAGATTTACTTGAAATTCTATCAGTAAATTTGACTTGGAGTAATACTAAATCTACAATAGCTTTGTTACCCCAACTTAAAAGTCAAAAATCATGAACAAAGAAGAGGTTGAATTATTATAGACATTTATCATGAAATATAAATTTTAAATTCTTATAATTTTTAAATAAAAGGAAAGATTTAAATGTTACGACTTTTAATATAATTTAGAAAGAATTATGAATTATAACTTTAGTCCATTTTAAGTATCAAATATTAGGAGTAGAAAATTTTCACCTATGTTTTAAGAATGTTTTTGGCTATATTTGTTTTGACCTTTTTTTTTTTTTTTAACAGTTTTGGCCTTTTTTGTTTAACCATCTTCTCCAATTTTTTTAAAGAATGTACCATATATTAGGAGTAGAAAATTTTACTTATTTTGAAAGATTTTTTTGGTAATATTTTTTTGACTTTTTCGTATTTATATTTTTAACCCCTATTTTGTGGCCTATTTTTGTGGACCACTTTCTTAAGACTTTTGAGTCAAAATAAATATTAAAGGACTTTTTATATTTCATGCCTTATAATTAGTGTTAGAATTGATTGGTAATTCTTGAAAATAACAAGCATTTTAATATGAAAAAGAAAGGTTAATATTGTCTTTATACCTTTTGAGCCAAATTTGGGACAATTTTTTGGGGTCATTTAGCATTGTCCTTTTTCTTTTTTTAATGGAGATCGTGTGCTTCACTACCTAGGTCGGCTATGTGTTTCAAATGTTGATGTCCTAAGAGGTATGATTTTGAGTGAAGCCCATAGCTCTCCATATTCTATATATCCGCGATCCACCAAAATGTACAGAGATTTGAAGGAAGTTTACTTGTGGAATGGCATGCAGAAGTGCATTGCAAGGTATCTGGCAAAGTGCCCTAATTGCCAAAAAGTGCAGGTTGAAAATCAATTGCCATGTGGTCGAGCTCAATGCATTGAAATTTCTACTTGGAAGTAGAAATACGTGAATATAGACTTTGTGAAAATTTGTCTCATACGCGAAAACAACATGACTTTATTTGGGTGATCATGGATAAAATTGCAAAACAACTAACTTCCTATTGGTCAAGACTCCTTTTAGTGTCGAGGATTATATCAAAATTGTACATTCGAGAGTTGGTGAGATTTCATGGTGTGCCATTATCCATTATACTAGATCGTAGTACCCAATTCACTTTTTATTTTTGGAAATTGTTTAAAAAATGATTTGGCAGCAAAGTGAAGTTAAGTATCTCTTTTCATCCTGGAATAGATGGGCAATTTGAATGAACGATTCACACCATAGAGGAAATGTAGAGAGGGCTTGTGTGTTGGAGTTCAAGGGTGATTATGAGGATCATCTGCTACTCATTGAATTTGATTACAATAATAATTATCCCCCAAGTATAGAGATGACATTGTTTGAAACTTTATATAGCAGAAGATGTAGATTTTTCATTGGTTGGTTCGATATGGGTGAGATGGTATTTATTGGATCCAATTTGGTACTTGATGCTATGGAGAAGGTGAATCTCATAAGGGAAAGTTTGAGGGAATCTCAAAGTCGTCAAAACTCATATTCTAATGTTAAGAAAAGGGACCTTGAGTTTGGTGTAGGGGATTGTATTTATTTGAAAGTTTCACCCATGAAGTTGTGATTAAATTTGGTAAAAATGGGAAATTGAGTCCTAGGTTTGTGAAACCTTATAAGAACTTGAAGAGGGTTGGCAGGTTTCCTGTAAGTTGGACTTTCCATTGGATATAGCTATAGTTTATCTTGTCTTTCACGTGTTCATGTTAAGGAAGTTTATTAGTGATCCAAGTTCCATTGTACCTTTAGAGAACATAGATGTTGAGGATAAAGTGAATTATGAAGAGGGTCCAGTTGAAATTTTAGACTCGCAAGTTCAGAGTTTGAAGAACAATGAAGTTTCTTTGGTTAAAGTCCTAAGGATAAACCAACAAGTTGAAAGTGCTACATGGGAAGTGGCGATGGACATGATGAGATAATATCTTTATCTTTTTCATTCTACTCAAGCCTAGGGTATTAACTTATCCATGCTCAAGTAGTCCACATACCTTTGATTCAACACTTTTATGTCATAATGCATGCATGCATACTCATGAAACTGGTTATAAATGATGTTAATTGCAAAGGTTTGAAACTTTGATGAAAATGATGTTTAAGTTTGATTTTGCATTCATCCTAGGGTGTTGATCCTTATTCTACTTTATTCAAGCTAGTTTTCTTCTCTTTCTAGGACAAGTGTTCTCAAGGAAGAGATATTGTAAGACCCAATATGTTGGAAGTTTGAAATCAAGGACTAAAAGTGAAATTCTCTATGAAACAGTAAAATGCTTACAATACAGGACCCACCATGGATTATGGTGGGCACCAAGGGCCGCGAAGGGCTTCCTTGGTTGAAGACCTGGAAAATTCTTAGGGGAATCCTAGAGGAGGCTGACCACGAAACCTTCACGGGTTGTGGTCCCCATCACGGACCATGGTGGGTGTCATAGAGGCCACCCCTCCTAAGCCAATGAGCTTTTCCCACCATGACCTCCACTATGGGTCATGGCCCCTACCACGGGTCAAGTGGGCCTTCCATGAAAGGGATCTTCCAAGTGAACTTTTGTGTATATATGGAGGTACTTGGATCTTATCTCTAATTTATGATTCTCTTTTGGATGATTATTAGACCAAATTACTCTTCAATTACTATGATAGCCTACCTAAAGTCTTCCACTCGTACTTAAATTTAAAGTTCAATCTCCAAAAACCATCCCAAGGATCCGTTGTTCTTCAAGAAAGTAATTCATTGAATACCAAGAAAGTTCAAGCTAAGTTCATCCAAATTCCTCTTAATTCTTCATCAAGGTTTATTCGTCTACCTTCCACCCATGGATCCTTACTTATTTTCTTTATTTTCATTAATTTCAAAGCATATACAATAAGGGTTTCCAAGATTTTAGTTTCAAATATTTAAATTATGATGTAGATTATGTTTATGCACTCAAATATACATGAATTGTTAGAAAATGCATGCATTATATGATTAACATGAATTTTTCTTAAGTATGCTATTCATGTTTATAGAAATTATGATTGGGTTACTTCAATGTTGATGCAAATAATCTTAAGCTATTTGATTATGCATGAATCTATCTTAATTTCATTATTGTAAATTTATCGATTGTGAAACCATACTTTGACTCTAACTTTAAACTCAAGTCATGATTATGCAAGTATAAGGCTTCAACAAGTTTATTAATATGAGATTTAAGATCTTTGAAGATTACCTAAGATCCCTAGGGGAGACTTATGTCACGACTGGCTAGTCTTCCATAAAAAGGAGGAAAGAATCTAGAGTCAAGGAGATGGAACTTGAAGCTCCTAGAAGACTCTAGAATGTTGTAGGAAAATCTTGTAAATACTTGGAAAAATCTAGAACCATGTAGGCAAGTCTTGGAGGGTCTTAGAATCCACTAGATATGTAGAGAGTTCTAGAAATGGGGACCAAATTGTAAATATTGAAGGACTTAGAAAGTAAATGTTATGTGCACTTTAACCCCTTAGGAAGTAGTATAAATAGAGGGGCCATTCAATTGTAGAAACCATCCAAGAATTGTAAGCAATCTTGCATAGCAATATATAAGTTTTCTTAAGATCTCTCTTGTCTTCTTAATGTAATGTTCCCGTAGCGATCTTAGTTGAAAGGGCTTGTATCTGCAAGAACGTGAAAGATTCATGAGCAAATTGATAAGTGCCGCACAAAAGTCTTAGCGAGAATTCTATGTTTGTGAAAGAGTGGTATCAGAGCAGATCTTACTAAGGGAAGCATGAAAAGTGAATGAGACATTAATGCCACCGGCACTGCCAATGTTAAGCTGGATGTTGGCATGAAAAACAAGGGAAAGAAAAGATCCACAAAGATTGAGGAGATGATAGTCCTAAGATTGAGGAGGTGTCAACAGGACTGACACTACGTAAGTCCCTAACAACCTACTCACCCTCAGCCATTGAGTTTAGTAACTATTAATGAAACGAGGAACCCATCGACGTCATGCTCGACATGGGATGGGTCACAAAGGTGGATGCTGCCAGACAAGCAGTGGAGTTCTTGGGCAAGTGCTTGAATCAGTTTTATGACAAGTTCTAGACCTTGGAGGAGTTCACCCTTGAGGAGAATGATAACAACGTAAAGAGTTGGGCGGACGTTAGGCTACAGAGTACGAGCAGAGGGAGACCAACACTTGCTTAGAGTGTCGAGTCACTACCTTGGAGGGGCAGATTCATGGACATGTTTGAGGCCATGAATGCTAGAGTGAAGGCACTTAAGAAAGTCATAGAGGAGGGGAGATATACTACAACAGTTGCTTAAAGGGATGCCAGGATTGAGGCTCCTAAGCCACCTGTCTTTAAAGGAGTCTGTGATGCACAAGAAGTGGAGAACTTCTTATGGAACTTGGAGAATTATGTCAAGTGTAACCAGGTGAGAAATGATGAGATGAAGATTAACACAGCCGTGTTGAATCTGAAAAATATGGCTATGATATGGTGGAAATGAAAAGAGTCAGAAATAGGGAAGGGGATATGCGCCATCAACACATGGGAAAAGTTCAGGAAGACCTTTTTCCTGAACAACGTCATCAATAAGGCAAAGCAAAAGTTTAGGGAGTTGAAGTAGACAAGTAGCATAAGGGCCTGCATGAAGGAGTCTACTACCCTTAGCTCCAGATTCCTAGCCTCATGGATGAGGATATGATGTTCCACTTCATTGACAACCTATATAATTGGGCTAGGATGGAGCTAGAGTGCGGACAGGTTAGGAACATCAATGAGGCCATTACATAGGTAGAGGGTTTCATAGACTCTAGGCATGACAAGCGAGATAATGACTAAAAAGAAGAGTTGGAAGGCAGTCATGACCAAGGTGGGGGAGATAGTGGGAAAGGCAAGAGTTGGCAGCCACATCCCAAGCATCATGATACCAGTAGGCTTGATAATAGAAGGTTCGAGCGACAAAGTAGTGTAGTGGGCAAGAAACACCCCGAGAAAGAGCTTAAGTATTAAAAATAGGGGCTGCACAACCACAATTCGTGCCCCAGACTAAAGAGCCTTGATGCTATACTATGGGAATAGAATGAGCAAAAGGCACCGGAAGAGGCACCCGAATTAGGGGAAGAATCGAGCACAACTCGGGTAGGTGTGATTGGGCTACACAAAGTTGTCACGCAGTAACCAGAGAAGCTAAAAAGGTATAACGTGTAGTATGTGGATATCATGATCAATGGATGACCCGCTCATCCCATTATCGACACAAGTGCGGAGGCCAACATCATGTCCAAGTCTGCGATAACCATGATGAGGTTGAAATATAACCCAAGTAATGTGCAACTCAGGATGGTCAATGTGTCAATGACTCCTGTTTCTGGAGTTGCTCAAGAAATTGACATAGTGTTGGGAAAAATGGCATGGCAAGAACAACTTCCATGTCGCCCTGGTAAATCTCTTTGATATCATCCTTAGAAAGGGATATTTCCACAAATATTTAGTGATCGACCCCAACCTCCAACAACTCGTGGTCTTGGAAAAGGAGAATCCTATATGGTGCCCATAGACAAGATGCCTAAGTCAAAGAGACAAGCTTAATTATTGTCCTTATAGCTTGTGGAGTAGTTCCAGGATGAAAAACTATTGTCGCATTCCACGCTTGCCAAGAAGAAAATCATCGAAAGAGAAGCCATTGAGGCAAGCCAAACAAGAACAGGAATAGCCAACCACAATAGTGCTCCTCAGGTGCTGAAAGGGTGAACTCCAGAAAAGACCACAGAAGGATGTCATGGAGACTTGTGGTAGTCTGAAGGGAGAGACTAGGAGTTCCAACAACAGCATTGTGTTGAGGATATCACAACATCAGGTGGGGGAAAATGTCACGACCCGCCAGTCTTCCATAAAAAGGAGGGAAGAATCTAAAGTCAAGGAGAAGAAACTAGAGTCTTGGAGAGGTTTTCGAAAGACTCTATAACATTGCGAATAAAACTTAAAGCTCCTAGAAGACTCTAGAATGTGTAGGAAATCTCGTAAATACATGGAAGAATCTAGAACCATGTTGCCAAGTCTTGGAGGGTCTTAGAATCCTCTAGATATGTAGAGAGTTCTAGAAGTAGGGGCCAAATTATAATTATAAAAAGACTTAAAAAGTAAATATTATTTCTATTTTAGCCCCTAGGGGGTAGTATAAGTAGAGGGACCATTCATTTGTAGCAAGAAATATTCCAAAGTAATATACAAGTCTTCTTAAAAGTTCTCTTGTCTTCTTAATCTAACATTCCTTTAGCGATCTTAGTTTAGGGTTACTTGTATTTGCAAGATCATGAAAAATTTGTGAGCAAATTGACAATCGCTGCACGAAAGTCCTCATGAGAATTCTAAGTCCATGATACTTAGGATCCCAAAAGGAAACCTAGTACACTACTATTCTTATGAATGGTGTAATAATGATGGGGTCGCATCCCTTGCTTTACACTAGTTTTGAAATGAGCAACTCTTATGTATGAAACCATAAATTATGAGATTATGAACAAGCTTATAATTATATGAAAAGTATCATTTCATGTATATGATACATATTCCATGGGATTTGACTTTGTAACAAATGAAGATTTGAGACGAGAACTTGACTATGGGGTCTGTAATAGCAACCTCCTAATCTCATAACCACATACCACCAAAGGATTAATCTAAATAATATGGTCTTCTTTGTGGATATACATAGCTCATGACACTTACATAGATGGGTAGAGTTCTATCTTTTCAAGTAGACTTCCCTTTTTCTAATGTAAATACAAGATTAGGATACCATGTTATATCTTGTATGGACTTATTTTCGATTATAGTGACTTCCCACACATGTGTGACTTATGATGATTCATTCATGCTTCATTATATCATATTGGTATATTGATATCTTCTTCCTCACTCTAGCATTTTATTTCTTGCTGATGTACTTACTAAGTCTTTTGTATTATATCATTACTATTCTATTGCATACCTACGTACTTAGTATATTCAAACATTCTAATGAATAATTTATGCCTGTATTATTTTACAATGTAGGGACAGGTGACTATCCTTCTCCCCATCCTCATGGCTAGATCTGGCTAGCTGCTTAGATATATTGGTGAGTCCTTATGCTCTAGGGATGAAACCTAATATCTTCTAGCTTATGCCATTCTTGCGTTATTTTGAGACTAGCCCTTTTATATTCTTCTTGAGAGTGAGGTAGGGATAGTTTTATGACCAAAGAAGATTCAGAGCCATTTGACACCATCATATCAATATTATCGGCCTCATTCAATCTAAGGCATCTCACCCAAATTTGTCGCGACCCAAGCCTAGGTCCTGCTCATAACTCGATAAATGAGGAACCCAAAACACCTCACCCAAGGCTCTTAGTATTCGGAAAGCATTCATAAGTATTAAACATAGATACGCCAAATTTAAAAATAGAGAAAATGACTAAGGGACATTCAAAAATTTAATATCCTTAGAAAGGTACAACTTAAACCTTAAACATATCATCCAAACATACTATCTACGTAAAAAAGGCTTGGCAGGGACTAAGAGAAGTTCAAAGCTCATCCTCAAGTGTAAATGTCAAGAGAGAATAACATCAAAAGTAAAAGTCTCATAATAAAACTAAAAATTAGTGTCTCCAAGGCACAAAAGCAGGAAAAAATGGTGTAGTCCCTGAACTAGAGGGCTCCCCAATCAATTAGTCTCGTACATCTAAAATCTATCCATGTGCCGAAAGAGGAAGAATGTCGATCCTTACAAGTGATATCAAGTAAAAAAAATATGCATTAGTATGTTTCAATGTACTAAGTATGTGAGATGCAAATACAACACATGAAATTGTAATGTCATCATTCATGAAATTATAATGCCATCATGAATTAAATTGTAATGTTGTCATTCAAAAAATGCATAACAATACCTAAGGAGTAAAGCTCAATATGAAATAAGAGATCAATAGCATCATGTATATCATGCTTAGAGTAGCATAATCATCATGTAAAACACTATGTGGGAAGAGACCATAATTGACATGTAATACCATCCGAGCTACTACATGGAATCCAAAATAACACCATACATTGTCACAGGGACTCACATGGCCAGGTGAAATTTCGTCAACTTATGCATATATGTCTTAACTTGCACTTTGCTATTGCGGATCCTATGATTTTAGCCTGCAAGGGCTCCTATGGTGGCACATAGTTAATGAGACAAGAGGTTATTACTAAGGTTCCCTTGCCGAACCCTACCTCAATATCTCACTCGATGCTAAGTCAAATCCCATGGTATACTTAAAAATATTAACATGAACATGGGATCATAATTTAGAAATATATCACCATAAGGGAGTAGCTCATTAAATTGTAAACCACTAATGTGGGAATTATCCTTTCACATTGAGGGTCCATCTTAAACATCATTAAGGGCTTTAACATGCTTATAACTTTCATGAGATTCATAACTTTCATAACATACTTGAAGGCTCTTACTATTAGTATCATGTAAGAACATATATTAGAACTTAATGGGATTATGTAATGAATTTTAAAACATAAGATTTAAGAGTATTATGCAGTATCATTATGGAATTCACCAATTTAAAAACATTCTTAAACAACCCACTTCATCATTCAAAACCCTAGGTGATGAAATCATGATATTCAACTTCAAAACCATAGAATTCATAGCACATAAATACATTGTATATTATCATCAATAAAATTGAAGTTGCATCATTATAACATCATTTAAAACATGCTCATGGAACTCATAAAATCTTATGACTTAAAGTACAAGTAAAAGAGGACATTGTTCGACTTTGTAGATGAAAGGAATCAACAAATCAACACACATAGCTAATCATGAAGCCTAAAGAAACTTGAGGATTGGTTGAGGACTTAATGAAAGTCTAACTTCCTTCTTCTTTCTTTGAGGGAACTTTGCCTTGGAAAATTTGGGAGTATTTGGAGAGGAAGAGAATGAGAGATTAAAAGGTGAACTAAGACTTATATGGGAGGAGCCAAAAAGATATAGTTTTAAGCTTAGGGTATAGGGAAAGGTCAAAAATATATGTAAGGACTCAAAAATTATATGACCTCACTGGAGTTTAAAAATTTGGTTCCAAAATATTTTGGACCAAGGTGATGCTTCATGGAAGCCTTCACGTTCCGTGTGGTGCTATACAGACTATGTGGATCCTCCTTGAAGTAGCCCTTGACCTTTTGTTCGTGTGAGGGCCTTAATGTGAAGTTTGGGACTAAGACATACCACACTTTGACTCCACATTGTCTGTGAGAGGTCATACGGGCCCCGTGGTGGACCGTATTATAGTCTTGGGATAGTGACTCCATAGTTTTGAGCCTAAGGCAAATGGTATGGCCCCTCTCACAGATCATATGGTGCTTCATGGTCCATGAGTTCCCCCATATAGGTGCTAGAGTGAATTTTCTATGTATTGGATCACTGTCTTGAAACTGCGTTGTGAAGAATTTTCTATGTGAAGTGGTACAAAGGACTATACAGTCTGTGTAGAGTGGTACATACCGTGAAGTTAACCATATGGATGCCTACGTCAAATATTTCTAAATATGGAATCTTCAATCTCGACGCAAGTTCACTTTCAAGCCCTCAATTCAAGCTTATTTATGTGTTTAGGGCCATCTTAGGTCTCCTACATCAAGCCAAGTTCAAAAGAATTCCATTGTCTAAGAATTTCACAAGAAACGATATAATGGTAAATTTCAAATGGTCATATCTCTTAGCACAAATAGAAATGGGTGGTCTAAGATCTATCAAATTGAAGCTCTTTGAATTAGCTTTCCAACTCTTCTGGTTTCACCTCATTTCGAGTTTGGATTAAGAAGTTATTACCATTTTTGAGAAGCATATATGTGCAGTGTTTTCTAAGATTTGGCTAAGTGTAGTATTACAGAAGGGTTTCACGGTCCGTGAAACCTTGTATAGACCATGAGACCTTCTCACGAGACCCATGACAAGAAATGTTATTTTGCTTCATTAATGATTCTTTTTTTTTTGTAATTATGGCCTCTCCCGAGGGTCTTTTATGGCTTTTTATGCTATCTTAAGACCTCCAAATGATTTAAACTCTATTACTCTCATTTAAATTCATTCCTCACATTCAAAACTTTCTCAAAACACTCTTCAGAACTCTCGGAAAGGACTCGTGTGAATCTAATCTTGGGAATCAAGGAAGAGCTGATTCTTCTTCAAATTTTTTCTTGATCCTACATCATTAGCTAAGGTATGTGGGATTGATTCTTTGTCCTTTTTAACCAAGAAGACCCAAACTCGTTTATACTCAATCTCATGGAATTTTGCTTACTTTTAAATTTGAGTTTTATATATTACTGTTTATTAAATTCAATTGAATTATGGGCTATGCTTTTGATGAATTTAAGTTGATTTAAGCCCTAAAATGATGAATTACATTAAAGTTATAACGCTATGAATGTTCATGTCCCCATTAAAGCTTGATTTGTTTATGGGTAATCTATATTATGATTTAAATATTAATTTTACTTATGTCTTTACTTGAATTTTATAATGTATTATTGATTTAAATTTGAATCTATATTACCCATATTATTCTCATCTCATTCATAACATATGCATTCATGAGCATTGAATTTTATGAAAATTATGAAGCAGGTTAAACCCATTTATGTTATATATATAAATTAGATATGATACTGGTCATGACAAGAATGCTATGACATAAATGTATATGATATTGGCCCATTGAGAATATTGGGTGTTCACACCTCATTTGGATATTGTAAATGGGCTATTCCTATGCATTCAAATATGATATAAATCATAATTTGGAATTTGAGCCCAAGTATGAAATATTATAAATGATTTTTTGGCTTTTAAGCCCAATTATGCATTGAATTGGTCCAAAATGACTAGTATCTAATTTGAAATCATGTATACATATATGTATCCTTGTGGGATGATGAATTAGCACTGATGGATTGGAGGTGTTAGGGCTATCCCCAAGGATCGTCTCCCTCTCCTTGATCTACATGCCAACATAGGCATATGTATATGGTAACGCTCTCATCGGGAGGCTAGTAAGGTACGGTTACAACATTAATATGATATGATAAAATTATGAAACTCCTATCTAAAATGGGAGGTCCATAAGGAAGGTCACTTCTCTGAAATGGGAGGCATGTAAGGAGAAATGTGGTTTACCTCATGCGAGTAGACTACCTCCTTTCGGTGTGGGATAATATCCGGATTTCAAGTAATAGTTTGTTTGACTTATATAAGTCGGTTGAGGTCTTATCCCTTCATATATAAGCATTTTGCATTTTCATGCATCATGAATTTAATCGCATATTGTTATACTACACTTCTTTTGATATATACTTCTTTCTATATTATGTGCCCTTGTCATCTAACATTGAATGCAGGTTTGATAAGTCATATGTATTGCATGCTTGCATACTTAGTACTTTCAAACATTCTAACACATATGTTTGCCTACATGATCTAACCATGTAGGGATCGAAGACTACCTTCATCCACTGTTTGATATCTAGATTGGATTTGAGATATTTGTTGTGGTAAGTCCTATCTTCCAAGGAGAAGCCACCTTTCCTCTATCTACGAAGTTTTTTTATGTTATTTAATTTGAGAGTGAACCCGGACATGTGTTGGCCCCCATCCTATCTTATGACTAGAGGTATTGTTGGACATCTTGTAGACCCTTGTTGGATCTATATGTTATATGTTGTATTTAGAGACTATGATTATGGTTATCTATTGGATATGACAATTATGATTAGATTATGAGAATTATGATAAGTATGCATGTTTTGATGTGGAAATGTGGAAGATCCTAAGTCCCAAACTGCCCCTTAGTATTTATGTGCTATGTGTTATGTGAATCCATGTTACTCCCTTTTCCCCATGATATCCCTATAGAGTGAGACCTACTTTCCTGTCCCTTAAAACTATGTTACTACTTGCATATACGCTTCCGAACAGATGGTGTGAATATAGATACTTGAGGCTTGTTTGGGGATTCTCGTATTCCCATTCACCATTCCACTCCTTGACCCTAGGTTCGAGTCGTGACAATATACTTCATTAAAAACTATAGAACCCAAGCAATGACCCCCATTTATAGGTCGCCAATAGAACCATGAGTCGTAGATAGGGGCTTTTGTCCTGTTGCATTTGAACTACTGAAATAGGTCTCTAAAGCTCAATCTACGAGCCCATTTTATAACTTGAGGATGGATTTATGAGTCGTAGTGTCTAGTCCTTAAACCACCCAACACTTAAAATTTTTTCATATCTTAGGACCCTAAACTATGAGTCCATTTACGACTCGTAAACAGAACTAGGACTCATTCTATTTGTTCATAGTTTAAGTTTCAGAAAGCCATATTTGACCAACGATGACCCCTATACTACAAACCCTTTTTTATTATCCATAGTTCTATTTAAAGATTGTAAATATCCCTCGTACCTTGTCTCAAAACTTATCCAATTTTCTACCTTGATTGATCCCATCCATGATCCTAGTTTATGACCCATGGTTTGAACAACGAGCCATAAATAAAGCTTGTACGTTGGCCCATACATTTTCAGCTATAGTGCCTCTGCACTTATCATCTTTCTAACTTATGTAGACTTACATAAAAGGTTCCTTTCATCCCTCCTTGATGTTCAAGAGGCATTGGACTTTGAATCAGGTAAGTTCTAGATGAAAAGAAAATCTAGGGCTCCTACTTAGACACGTTGTCAGACAAGAACAAACAGGATGAACAATTAGCATTTTATTTCACAAGTAAGCCTCTAAAGGCTTCATGAGTGAAAACACATATAAATAGTGAAAGACCGTGATAAAACTAGACGTGCATTACAAATTAAAAACCGTCACTCAAAAGGCACAAGGAAAAGAAATGCATGAGAACAATTTAAAACTTAGTTAAAAACGTTCTTGACCACATTTGAAACGTATTGAAAATATTTATTAAGGCAGCAAGCATGATTTCTATTTAAAATAATATTTTTCTTAATAAAACATGGTATCTAAATCACATGACTTGTTAAAAATATCTAAACAATATGAAGGTGAACTTATTACGAACAAAATATGTCATTATTTTATTGAGACTCTATAAGCATGATATCTATTTTAACACATTAAAAATCATTGCAAATCCTACAAATATGATTCTTATGTAGTGTAGCACGTTAAAAAGATTTGATTAAAATTTTTTAGGCATAAATTTTATATTAAAATGCTAAAGAATCTATAAAATCAAATGGACATGATTTCTATATACTATAAAGTTATTGTTTTAAGACTATAAACATGATTTCTAGTTAATAGATATTGCATAATGTAAAATACACAATTATTCTAATGATATTGGTCGGTAATTTTTCATGACACAACCTTACAGGTCATGATGATGCCTGCCTTACCCCTTAATGGCTGAGCCTAACCCTATAGTGGAATAGCTAGTAACAGGTATAACAAAATAGTTTAACCAAACTAACATAAGTGTAAGCTAATACTAGGCATCCATCAACATAAAATTAAATACCCCCTCCCAGGACCTGGAATTCACCTATACAGGATTATTGTAGAAAAGATACAACATACTAACAATAATATAGCTCTATATACATATACAGGACCAAAATAATACACGTGTGGTGTCTTGAGTCGCAAAAGACAACTACCAATATAGAAGGAGCCTGAAAGGATCCACAGACATCCGATGCTCACTTCTAGTCTCCAAATATAGCTATCATAGAATGAATCACCATTGATGCCTTAGGCTAGGACCTGTACCACAAAATAGAACCAGAAATATATAGATGGGTAGTAGGGATATGGTAACTAGTAGGCATCACAAACGGACTAAGTAAAAATAGTAAATAGGGCAAGAATAAATAGAATATAATAATACAACAGTTGACTACTGAAACCAAGTAATGTATACTTATAGGCACAAAGTAACTCAAATATACCAAAACTAGGTAATGCATATATGTACCAATGGCTATAATAAGAATCTATACAATAGAAGAGTGATGTACATAGGCGTAAGTTTTTACCGACTAAGCTTGTATGCCAACCAGGCCTTCATAAGACCAAAATGTACTCCCACACACAAAAATGGTGTAAGGTAGGTACATTGGTAACTAGTCCAATAATGTTACAAAACCAGAAGATACCCAATTGCATGATGCATTGGTGACCTTTGTACCGGTATAGTAATCTGATCAGGTTAGGAACCTGGAGACTCCTACCCTGATCACTGGTGACCTTTGCATTGGTGTAGTAATCTGATCAAGTTGGGAACCTCGAGACTCCTGCCCTGATCATATATAGGAACTTTAACCCAAAGCATATAGGGACTTTAACCTTGAGCACAAAAGGACTTTAACCTTGATCATAGAGGAACTTCAACCTTGATCACATAGGGACTTTAACCATGAGCTTATAGGGACTTTAGTCCTGATCATATATGTACTTTAACCTTATCACATATAGGGACTTCAACCCTGTGCATATAAAGAATTTAACCCTAATCACATAGGGACTTTAACCTTGAGCATATATGGACTTGAAACTTGACCACATAGACTTTACCCCTGAGCATATAGGGACTTTAACCATATTCACATAAGAACTTTAACCTTGATCACATAGCCAAAACTCTAAAAGGACTATCTAGTTGAAGTACCACAATACTAATACGAAGAAGAACCGAGCAGTACTAAATACAACCATGTAGGGCAAGTAGGTACCAAGAAGAACCCAGCGGTACTAAATACAACCATGTAGGGCAAGTAGGTATAAAAGTGTAAGATACTATCTAACCTAATCCTATTTGCCCGTCGGGCCTCCATAAGACTAATGGGTACACCCACGCCCCAATTAGCCATGGATATATCAATCGATCCCAAACAATCAACTGTATATGAACCAGTAACCCAACCCTGAAGGCAGGAGGGGAACATATAGCCCGAACTTTGAACCAAGGATATGGCTCAAATAAGTACCTTATTCTAGACTGGACCTCAGACCATGCCTCACATTGGACATCAGTGCCTGCAATTCATTAGACTGGACATCGGGGAATGCTGAAATTAGGCAATACCTTAGACCAGACATCTGGGCATGGAAAACTCAGGTAGTACCCCCAGTTGCAAGCATCATGCCATGTCCTGGATTCTATCACTGACTATAGACCTAACATAAGCTCACACCAGTGGTGCATAGGATGTAACCGAAACTATACTCTACCTGACCCAAGTCTTCCAACCCAATCTACAAGAATTCATGCCTCTTAAGTCACGCCGGATAAAAATATAACTAGCTATCATTCTTGACCAGTGTGGGTACAGGGCATCACTAGCCTAAACCTAGATTAAGGAGCAACATTAATAGATAATCATGAGCATAGTAAGCAATTAGAGTACTATTATAGTATAGCAAATACTGCTGTAGTAATGATTAGTAGCTTCAACATGACAATAGATACATAGTCAGCCTAGATAATTAAAAATGTAATAGGTAGTCAACGTACTAATCACAAGTATTCTCAACAACCCTCAAATATTTAAAAGTATAGTCAACACTTGATATATAAATCATAGGTAGGCTCCTTATACATCCATATGCATATAGGTATATACTATAATTCCCAGTCAAAGTCCTCAATGTGTATCATCACTCAACCACAAATTAGTACCACGAACAAGAAAGGTAACATAGTACCAATACCCACCAATCCCAAAATCACATAGCCAGAATTTCAGCAAAATAATTATATACACCCTAGAACAAACCTCAACAGGTTAGACCTGACAAATACAACCATAATTGGCCAAGATCCAGCAACTACAGGATCTAATATGTCAACCATAACAACATATAACTTAACAAATCAAATTCTAGCAATTATGGTTTTAAGAAAATCAACCACAATAAATGCGACCTATAAGAATAATTACAATGGATGATGAACACAACAGTCACTGGTCTACCCAACATGTCAATAATAGTTTTTGTCAATCCCAACTAATTAGAAGTATAACAACCAATTAGTAAACAATAAGATATCAATATATTAATCCCAAAGGGATCCTTAGTAGATCAATTAATCGCTCTATCATCCCTAATCACATAGAGACTTTAATCCTAATAACATAGGGGCCATAACCCTGATAACACAGAGGCTTTAACCTTGAGCACAAATAGGGACTTTAACCCAAGGCATATAAGGCCTTTAACCCAGATCACAAAGGGATCTTAACCCATATCACATAGGGACTTTAACCCATATCACATAGGGACTTTAACCCTGATCATATAGGGAGGCTAATCCTAAGTATATGGGGATTTTAACCTTGATCACATATGGACTTTAACCCTGAGCATAGAGGGACTTCAAACCTGATCACATAGGGACTTTAACCTTGTCTATATAGGGCACTTTAACCTTGATCACATAAGGACTTTAACCCTGAGCATATGGGGACTTCAACCCTGATCACATAGGGACTTCAACCTAGATCACCTAGTCATAATCCTGAAAGGACTAACTAGATGATATGCCACAATACTAGTACTAAGAAGAATTGAGTTATATCGAATAGAACCTTATAGGAAAGGTAGGCAAGCGAGTGTATGATACTATTTAACCTAACCCTATACGCGCATCAGGCCCCTACAAGCCCAACATGTTCACTAGCCCACCAAGTACCCAAGGATATATCAGTCGATCCTAAACAAGAAAAAGTACTTAACCAGTAACCCAACTCTGAAGGCATGAGGGAAACACAGAGTTGGAACCTTGAGTTGCAGATGTTGCCTCGTGAAGTAACCTAGTCTTCATTGAACCTCCGACCAAGCCCTGGACTGGTCATTAGGGTGAGCAATACCTTAGACTAGATATCAAGGTGTGGTGAACTAAGGGAATACCGTGGAATTGACATCAGGGCATTGGAAACTCAGCAAGAACCTTAGCTTGCAAGCGTCAGGCTATGTCCTAGATTATATCACAGACTATAGCGACATAAGCTCGCATTGGTGGTGCATAAGATGTAACTGAAACTTTACTCTACTCAACCCAAGTCTTCCAATTCAATCTATAAGAATCTAATCCTCTGAAGTCACATCGGATAATAATATAACTGTCTACCAACCTTGACCAGCGTGGGTCTAGGGCGTCACTAGCCTAAATCTATACTTAAGACCAACAACAATAGATAATCATGAGTATAGTAAGCAGTTAGCATACAATCAAAACACATCATGACAACAGATACTCTATCAGCCCATATAATTAGAAATGTAAATGGTAATCAACATACTAATCAAAAGTATTCTCACACACCCTCAAATATTTTAAAATACAGTAGATCCTCAATATACTAATCAAAGGTAGGATACTTACACATCCATATGCATATAGTTATACACAACATTTCCAGTTGCTGAAACACCCATCATGTGTTTCGAAATGCCTCATAATCGCAATTTCTATGTATCTCAAAATTCATGCGTGATTTCAGAAATCCAACTTTATATTCTTGATCGGGGGAAAAATTGAGTGGGAAATGGGTATAACTAGGATATTAGAAGACCTCTACTGAAAAATAATTTTTGCTAATTTTTCAAATTCCACTGGTTGTCCGCGACGCACCTGGGGGGCGGACTAGTGTAAGTTTGCCTGCATGTCTGGTCCGTATCGCAACTAGGCTGCGGACCAGTGTAAAATTTTTCCCAGTTTTCTTATTTCATCAAAAAGCATTAGGGTAATAGCCCCATGCCCATTTAAACATGAAATCTTCCATACTTGGTCATTTCTCAACTCTATAACTCACAAAACCTTCTCTAACATCTCTCCAAGATTTTATCAAATCTCTCATTCAAATTCAAGGATTTCAAGATTAATTTTGTAACCCAAAGTTTGATCGCAAAATGTTCTAAGAAAATATCATCCTTAGAAATAAATTCCAAATGTTGATCGCAACCAATCATGTAAATGTATATGCTATCTATATGTATCATTATAGCAACGCAAATGGCCGCTATAGCGACCTACCCAAAAAAGGCAGGCATCGCTATAGTGAGCCTAGGTGTTGCTAAAGAGATAACTATAGGTGGTTGCTGCTATAGTGATGCCCTTGTTGCTATAGTTAGCCAAGGCTACTATAGTGACGACACCAAGTTATCGGTTGAGAAAGCTGATTTCTCTAACTTCTAATTTTTGGCTGGGCACTCAAAATTCACCTAGGACCCTATGAATCAAAATGAACCATGCTACCCTACTAAAATTGTCATTCTTGATTCTGTGGCATAGTTGAAATTTCCGTACAAGGTCATTTTGATTGATTATGGGTCTCATTCCTATAATATGTTTACCCAAATTTCACTAAGTAGCTTGGAATGAGTCTGCAAGCCCCGAGAACCGATCGAAGGATCATTACAGCTCAAATTCGATATTTTAGAGCTAACTATGCTGCCAAAAGTTTTATTTGGTCATTTTTTTCAAAAAATGCTAACAAAAAGTCATTTTTTCGCCAATTTTAAAGGTTAAAATGCAAAATTCGGTACAAACTCAAACTAACAGCCTTAGATTTCAAGCTAAGCGCACTGCTAGCCTAATTTAGCAATATTAGAGTTGACAGAACTTTAGAATTCTATTTTGAGCATGTTTACCCATGTTTTACAGAAAAATTGATTTTTCAAGTTATAAGAGCTTCCAAAACACGAAAAACTGCACAATTCCCTTACAAAGGCAATTGAGCTAACAGTGTCAACAGATCCTAAATGACTTTGGGTCGCTATAAAAATTCTCTAATGGACGAGGGGCTGGATCCAAAGAAAGACTGTACCCGGAATCCCTTAGAGATATCATAAGAGAAGAAAGTGTCTATTCACATCTGGCAATGTCATTGTTGATTTAGTTTATATCGCGATTGGGTTGGTGTGAAGTCTTAATGCTTGCTTGGAGAGCTCAAATCCAAAAATAACAAGATAAAGGAAAAATGATCCAGAGGGTCATTGCACCACTACTATAATTTAATTTCAATTTTTGAGTACGAATACATTAGACTTTCCGCTATTCATTAGTTAATGAACTTAGAATGTTTTTGGTATAAAACTCACACCTATTAAATAAATGAAACCCCAATTACTAACTTGTAACATTGCTCATGTGCTTCGAAATGCCCTATAAGTTTATCTCTTGAATATCTCAAAATCCATTCATGGTTTCAAAAATCAGTCTTCATATTCTTGTTCAGGGGCAAAATTGAGTAGGAAAAGGGTAACACACAAATTTTAGAAGTCCCATAGAGCAAAGTAGTTTTTGCAATAGGGGGCTGTGGCAGTGTGCCTGCATGCTCGTAATGCGACGCGCCTTGGGTACGGTTTAGTACAATGCAAACTTCGTATCTTGCGTGCCTAGGGTGCAGACCATTGTAATTTTTCCCTTAGTTTTTCCAGCTTCACTTGAGGGCATTCGGGTAATAACCCAATGCCCATTTGAATAGGAATCCTTCATCCTTTCAACCATTCCATGCCTTAAACCTCTCAAAAACACTGCCAAAACTGTCCCAATTCATCACTAAAGCCTTGATTATATTTCAAGAATCTTAAGAGCACACTTTGGAATTCAAGGACCCAATCCAAGCACTAAGTCTTCCTCAAGTTTTCTTCAAGAAAGTCTGAAGTTTAGGGATGCGGGTTTCATTTATGGGATACTTTGACCCATGATGCCTAACCTTCCCTCTTTGTCAAATTTCATGATTTTAATATTGGATATTTAAGGGGTAAATTTTATTATGCATTATGAACATGATTTGAGTTTGGATTCTTCAAGTACTGACTATAAATGCATGAATATCTATTGAGGCCTATTCCATGAATTGATTTCTGCCTATTGAGGCTATGTATGACATGGTGTATGAATGTTGGTAAATTTTTAGATGGATTTCATCATACCCAAATGAGGGTTTTACTACTATGTTGGTGTGTTGATTTTAATAACTTCAAAATGAATTGATTTTACTCCTTGTCCTATGTGCCTAAATTTCATAAGTTTAAAAATGTGTATCCATACCCACCATGTTTAAGTTTTCATGGTTATGAATCTTATGTTGATGAGGGCTATTGCATGATTTGCAAGTCAAGTATTTTATGATAAGTTATAGGCTCCCAAGAATGTGTTGAACTCATGAAAGGTTTCTATGATCTATAAGTAAATTATTGAGCTCTTATGCTATGTTTTATTCTCATGTGAATTGTGAAGCCTACTAGAAGGGGTTATGAACTATGTTGTATTCCTCACCCTTTAGTACAAGGAAAATATCTACATAAAGGGGTTATGAACTAAGTTGTGTGCCCCACTCTCATGAACGACTTAATACTATGCACCACCTAGTACCTACATGAAGGGGTTATGAACTAAGTTGTATGCCTCATCCTCATGTATGTTTTAATACTATGCTTCATCTTATGCTTACACGAAGGGGTTCTGAGCTAAGTTGTACGCCTCACCCTCATGTACTATCCAATAAATACTAGTAGGGGTTATAAACTAAGCTATATTTCTCACCCTCTAGTCCAAGATATTTGTATGATCTATCCATTTCTCTTTGTTGTGTTAAACAAGTTATGCAAGTATGATTGTTCTCACGCATGTTTTAACCTAAGCTTTGATTGTACATGTCCTTCTAAGCTCATGGCTAATGATTATAATTAAGCATCCTGATTATTATGGCTTATAATCATTATTACATTGCCCAACACATACTTAGTACATTCCAAGTGCTGACGCATACTCTGTACCTATATGATATCATAATGTATGAACCTGAGTTCCTATTGATCCTCCTCCTCTACGTGGCTAGTCGGATCGTTCAAAGTTAGCTTTTGGTGAGTCCACATATCTGGGGATAATATCTACTTTCCTTCATGTTCATGTTAAGACATTATCTTATGCTTTTGGATACTTATCTATGAGGGTGAGCACGATAGATGTCTTTGCCCCTGCTCCATTCTAAGTAGAGGTGTTGTTGGATATTGAGGTGGTCTTTATTAATGAGCTTGACTCCTATTTTGCTTATGTTATAATGAAAGATTTTCTTAGTCCCAATTCCCTTATGTCCTCTTATTACTTTCTTATTATCTTAATTTGCTTTCGCAATCAAAGATGTACTTATGATATGCTAAAAAGCTTATTTAGGGTCCCTTCAGGTCCCCATTCATCGTTTCACATCTAGGCCCAAGGCATGGGTCATGACAAGCTTGGTGTCAGAGTATTAGGTTGTTAATGGTTTCAACATGCTGCGTCAAGTAGAGTCTTATTCATGGTTGTGAAGTGCACCATAACTATGAATAGGAGGCTATGAGGCATTTTAGGAAATACTTCACTTCTTAATGATCTATGTCATGCTCTAGGATTAAAGATAAGGCTTCCTCCCCTAACAAACACTCTTTTGCTCTTTTAGATCATGCCACTACTAAGGGGAAGACTATGGAGGGCCCGCACACTCGAGGAGGGTCCGGCTCATTAAGATTCTTAAGAAGAATGGGCTACATAAGTCAAATTTTGGAATGCCATCACCGTGTTGGCACATGCTATGACCAACCAATTGAATCAAGGGGCCTAAGCCCCTTGTGCTCCTACTCTGGCCTCAAGAGTGAGGGACTTTGCAAGAATGAGCCCTCCGGAGTTTTATGGTTCCAAAATAGAAGAAAATCCCCAAGAGTTTATTAATAAGGTATATAGGGTACTTGCTATTATGGGGGTGAGTTCAGAGGAGAAAGCAAAGCTTGCGGCTTATCAACTCAAATGTGTTGCACAAATTTAGTTCACTCAATGAAAACTAGAGAGGGGGAACAATGACCCTATCCCATGGGAGGAATTCAAAGCTGTCTTCCTCAGTTGATTCTTCCCTATTGAGTTGAGATAGGCAAAGATGATGAAATTTATGAATCTGAAGCAAGGCTCTATGAGTTTGAGGGAGTATTCCCTTAAATTCAACAACCTCTCAAAGTATACTCCTCATTTGGTTATCGATCCTAGGATAAGAATGAACAAGTTTGTGTCAGGGGTGTCCGATATGGTAAATGAAGAATGTTGCACAACTATGCTTGTGGGTGATACGGACTTGTCTCGACTCATGACCTACGTCGAACAACCTAAAGGGGAGAAGGTTAGGAAGAGGAGAAGTGGAGAGCCCAAGAAGGCTCGATGTGATGGTGGCTTCCAAGGTGCTAAGGGTGGTCGTTTCCAACAAGGTCACAAATTTCAAGGCCAAGGGTCCTGTAATGCTTGAAACAAAAGATTTGCTAATGATGGATTACCTAACCCAAGGTTGTAAGGTGGCAATGGTGGGGCATGTTTTTCAAGGTGCCCACAATGTGGAACGAATTATAATAGCAAGTGTTGAGGGATTCAAATGCGTGCTATCGGTGTGTAAGAGTAGGCCACAAGATTTTTGATTCCCCTTTTGCTCAAAACAAGGACAAAGATGGTCATCCACAAGTACAAGGTGTTCATGTTGATCAAAGGGCCTAAGGTGGCCGACAAGGGGGGTGCTCCACATCACAATTGGTTTTATGTTCTTCAATAAGGAGTGGATGAGATGCCTTTTGTTGTTATTGGTATGTTGAAGGTTTTATACTATGATGTGTATGTTTTATTAGATTCAGGTGCCCTTCTTTCTTTCATTAATCCTTTTGTTGCTACTAAGATTCATGTGTGCTTTGATTTATTGTGGGAACCCTATGAAGTGTCTACCCTCATTGGTGAGTCCATTATTGCAGGAAAAGTCTATTGGGGTTGTCCAGTGTCTATATTGTATAAAGTCTTGCCTTGTGATTTGGTTGAACTTGACATGGTGAATTTTGACATTATTCTTGGGATGGATTGGTTACATTTATATCATGCTTCCATTGATTGTAGAACCTATAAAGTTAGGTTCCTAATTCCTAATGAGCCCATCTTTGAGTGGGTAGGTCATAATTCGGTGGTTAAGGGTAGGTTCATCTCTTGTTTTAACGCCCGAAAATTATATTTCTAAGTGTAGTATTAACCATCCTATAAGGGTTAGGGATGTTGAGTCTAAAGTCCTTCCTATTGAGTTGGTTTCGGTGGTCAATGAGTTTCTTCATATCTTTCCCAATGATCTTCCCGATGTTCCTCCAAATGGGAAATAGACTTTGGTATAGACCTTCCCCCTGATACACAACCCATTTCCATTCCCCCATACCATATGGCCCTAGCAGAGTTAAAGGAGTTGAAGGACAAATTGAAGGATTTTTTTGGAGAAGGGTTTTATAAGGCCTAGCAAGTCACCTTGGTGTGCACCAGTGTTGTTTGAAAGAATGTAAGATGGCTCGCTTAGAATGTCCATTGGCTACCGACAACTCAATAAGGTCACTATAAAGAATATGCATCCCCTACCATAGATGACCTATTTGATTAATTAAAAGGGGTAAGTCATTTCTCTAAGTTTGGTCTTTAGTACAGATACCACCAAGTGAGGGTGAAGGAGTGTGAAATTCCCAAGATAGCTTTTCAGACTAGGTATGGGTATTTTGAATTTGTGGTGATATCATTTGGTTTATCTAATACACCGACAGTATTTATGGATCTAATAAATAAGGTTTTTAAACCCTACCTTGATATATTTGTGATAGTCTTCATAGATGACTTATTGATTTATTCCAAGAGTGAAGGAGAGCATGTGAATCATTTGAGGATGGTATTGCAAATTTGAGGGATGAGAAGTTGTTTGCTAAATTCAATAAATGTGAATTTTTGTTGAAAGAGGTTGTATTCCTAAGGCATGCAGTGTCAGGTTATGGAATTGAAGTGGACCCTAAGAAGATGGAGGTGCTAAGAAATTGGCCTAGACCCTTGACTCTAATGGATATTAGGAGTTTCTTGGGTTAAGCATAGTACTACCAGAGATTTTTGAATGGTTTCTCTTCAACTGCTTCGCCTATGACAAAATTGACCCAAAAGAAGGCAAAATTTGTTCGGACTGATGAATGTTAAAGAAGTTTTCAAACTTTGAAGGAAAAGCTTATCTCTGCTCTTATTTTGGCTTTGCCGGAATGGTTAGAAAGGTTTATTATTTATTGTGATGCCTTAAGGATTGGTTTGGGGTGTGTATTGATACAAAATGGCAAGGTTATAGCATATGTTTCTCAGCAACTAAAGGTACATGAGTGTAATTATCCCACCCATGATCTTTAATTAGCGGTAGTGGTGTTTGCTTTCAAAATTTGGTGTCATTATTTGTATAGGGTTCACGTAGATGTTCTGACCACAAAAGTCTCCAATATGTATTCGCACAAAGGGATCTTAATTTGAGACAAAGGAGGTGGTTAGAGATTCTTAAGAATTATGATATGAATGTGCACTATCATCCCGACAAATTGAATGTTGTGGCTAATGCTCGAAGTAGAGTGTCTATGGGAAGTGTATCTCACATTGATGATGGCAAGAAGGAAGTGGGTAGAGAAGTTCACCGATTGTCTTGGTTGGATGTTAGGTTGAATAAAGTTGAAAATTGAGGTGTTGTGGTTATTGATGGTTCTCAATCTTCTTTGATTGAAGAGGTCAAGTCCAAACAAGACCTTGACCTCGCCTAGAATTGAAAGCTTTGGTGAAGGATAGGAAAGTGGAGGTTTACTCCCAAGGGGAAGATGGTGTCCTTAGGTACCAAGGTAGACTATGTGTTCCTAATGTTGATGACTTGAGGGAGCTGATTTTGAAAGAGGTACATAATTCATCCTACTCTATACACCCCGGTTCCACAAAATTGTATAGAGACTTGAGGGAGGTTTATTTGTGGGTTGGTATGAAGAGAGATATTGCAAAGTTTGTAGCTGGTTGTCACAATTGCCAACAAGTGAAAGCCAAATATCAAAGGCCGGTGGCCTAGCCTAAGACATAGAAATTCCTGCTTCAAAGTGGGAAGAGATCAACATGGAATTTTGGATTGCTTTTCCAAAGACTAGGAAGCACATTCAGTGTATTTGGGTTGTGGTTGGTAGGATGACAAAGTAGGCTCACTTTCTACCGATTAAAACAACTTGTGGTGCCGAGTATTATGTCAAGCTATATATTCATAAGTTGATTAGGTTGCATAGGGTACCATTCTCTATTATTTAAGACCGTGGTGCTCAATTAACTTCTGATTTTTTGAGATCCTTCCAAAAGGGTCTTGGCACTAAGGTCAAGCTTAGCACGGCTTTTCATCCTCAAACAGATGGCCAAACCGAAAGGACAATTTAAACTCTTGATGATATGCTTAGAGCTTATGTATTGGAGTTCAAAGGTAGTTGGGATGAATATCTTCCACTCATTACATTTGCTTATAACAATAGCTACCACTCTGGTATTGGCAAGGCTCCCTTTGAAGCTTCATAAGGTAGGTGTTGTAGATCCCTGGTTGGGTGGTTTGATCTGAGAGATATGGTTTTTTAAGACCTAGATTTAGTTATGGAAGCTTTGGAGAAGGTGAGGTTGATAAGGGAATGGTTGAAGATGACTCAAAGTAGGCAAAAGTCCTACTCCGTTGTGAGAAGGACAGACCTTGAGTTTAATGTTGATAACTGGGTATACTTGAAAGTCTCACACATGAAGGGTGTGGTCCAATTTGGCATGAAAGGGAAATTTAGTCAAGGTTTTTTTTGGAGCCTATAGAATCTTGAGGACAATTGATAAGGTTGTATATGAATTGGAGTTTCCTATGGATATGAGTACGATTCATCCAGTCATCTATGTATCTATGTTGCGGAAGTGTGTAGGAGACCTAAGTGCTATAGTGCCCTTAGAGGTGGTGGGTGTTATAGAGGATAACTTGACCTATGAAGAGGTCCTGGTGAAGATATTGGATAAGTAAGTGAAAAGGTTAACAAAGATGTGACATCCATCAAAGTCCTTTGGAAGAATCTGTCACGCCCAAAGTCCCATTAAGACGGAGTGGCACCGGTTGTCGATAAGGCTCGGGAGAACCAACCTGTACCCATGTGCTTTCTATACATATTATAAGGGGTTTCAACATTCAAATTTTTTTTAAGAAAGTAGACAGTAATAACAAGCCAAAAGGAAATGCATATGACTAGGTTGTTGGAGCCATAATGTCTTAAGTACATGACATGACCATACCTTACTTTACATTTTCTACAAAGCCTCAAGATAAGGGAAAGTATCTGATAAGGGTTGAGACAGGCCCCACCTCGACTAACTATATAATACAAAAATATAAGCTCTAGACACACACATAAAGCCCTAAAGCAACATTGAGCTTGGTGGTAACAACTAGATATCCTATACTCCTACGGGGAGATTTACTAGTGCCTGCACCTGTAGCATGAAATGCAGGTCCCCCATAAGGGATATCAGTACGAGATAGTATATTGAATATGTAAGGCAGGAGATACTTATATGATGCAACAACTCAAATGAAATCATGCACTAGTGCAAGGATAAGAGACCACCTTTAGTAACACTGTGGAATCATATACTTTATGTCCGTTTTATTACCTTACCTTTCTTTACTGTATAATATATGCACAACATGTAATACAAATGATTAGCAGATCAGGGGTAAATCAATATCCGGATTGACCCATGCTAGTCTTTCCGTTCACCCCTGCGATATCCCCCATAATAGGATCGACCCTTGCTAGGTGATTCTTCCACCCCTAGGGCTACCACACATCAATAAGCAACTTACTTTATCTTTCAATTACTTTTGAGATGATTCTTTTGTGGTCATGATATTGGAGTTGTTGGACCATAGATATAGCATGTGACATATAAATAATTATACAAGACAATACCACAATGAAAAGAGTAGGTTACATAAATAATGAAATGCATAGGAGATGAAACAACTCATGAACTTTATTTAGCAATAAAGGAACTCATGTATCTTGGTACCCAAGCGTGTATGCAGATTTGAGGATGACTATATATGGGAGCATATGAACATGTGAAAGAGTGGAGAAACGGTTATGAGTTATGTCGGAGTTGGTTAGTGCTTTTATGAGCCAAGGAGGGATCTATGTTTCATGCCAAATAATACGAAATCAAGTAGCCTTACATATCTAGATATATGAACTCATTATTACCTCAAAGTAACCTCCTTTTCAACAAAATATTTACCTACAATAGACTAGGCAATAATACTGGTATTAGCAGCTAAAAACACTTCTTGGCAGACCAATCTCATAAAAAAGTTAACACTCGGGTAGCAACCATGTAATTAGTGACCAAAGGCATTCTTTCGACCTTTCCACTTATAATCCTATGTTCTAATACCCATTGTTATGTAAAATAAATATCTAGCTTATTTTTTGACACTTAACAGTCTTATAACATCTCACAAGGTACAAGACATAAAAATCTTACACAAACACACAAATAGGTCAAGTTATGTATTCTCGCTACATTTCGACGTCAACAATCCTAAACCTATTTCAGTTATAACCAAAATGTATCCAATATTTTTACTCATAAAAACATTTTTAACTAGTCCACAAATATTCTCAAAGTAGGTGGAGGTCGTGAAACAATAACCCTTTATCATCAGCCCACAAGTTTCTTTTAAGAGTACAATTAAGATATCCTACAATAAGTCATTTTTGAAGACTATAACAGTGGTTAAGCAGCCTAGTTACATCATTACCAAACTAAACCTTATTAAAGACACAAGTCTTACTTCATAATCCAGCTAACCAAGAAGAGAAAAACCTCTTAGCAAATAAGAAAAGTGTACAACAATCTTTAGAACACATGTTGTCCGAAATTCCAACACAAGTATGATTTACTTATCTCTCTTGTTTATCATAAACATACAATACTAAGTACATGAATATCTTTGCTTACCTTTAACCTCAAGGTTTAGGTCCACTTTAGGAACCCTTGTAAGGTTGTAAGGGCTGCTTTGTATAAGTTGAAAGAGACCACAAAGTAACCTATAAATGCAGATTGTTTTATCCAAGTTGAAATGGCTTTAGGGAGTTGTTTTTCCTTTTTGAAATACCTCCTTGCCAACTTACTTTTTAATTCTTAGCCTTACTTTATTAAGTTGTTGATGCAGCTTCTTTCCCCTTTCACTTGGGCCTTTAGGGGTTTGAAATTGGAGGGCCTTTGCTGCCCATTTTTCTCCTTTCTCTTTACTAAGTTTGGGCCCCAAATAATCGAGTGAATGGTGATGTCTTTGGGCTCTTTTTCTGTTCTTCTTGAGCCACAAAATATTATCCATTTACGATGCTAAAACATGAGCTAAAGTTACACCCTTAACACAAACTTTATTCATTATCAGACTTGGACAGATTCGGCATCGGTTCCATCTATCTTGCAAATTTAAGCTAAGCAAGCAGGTGACTCACCTGCAAGCTTCCTAAGCTCTACAAACACCTCACTTCTTTCACTTCATTTAAGGCCATGATCTCCTCAATTCAACTTAAAACTTGTATACACTGGACCTTCTTAAGCGTTAGACATACATATCACCCTCTAATTTGAGATTCAAGTACTTTTAAAAATTGGCGCTAATTTTACCAAGCCATATCATGTTTCATTTGCATAAAAATAGTACATGTAAGATGTGGGGTGTTGCATCCTCCCCCCTTAGGAACATTCATCCTCGTATGTTAGTATTATTAGATAGCTTAACCATGTTCAAACCTGTACTTAAACAAACTTTTGATAACATAATGGTACTCGAACACACATACCTATTAATGCCCTAACTTTGCATGTTGCACTTCCTTTTAAGCTTCAAATAAATAAGGGTATTTTGATTTCATCGCTTTCTCAGCCTCCCATGTTATCTCTTCTGCTTGTTGGTTCCTCCAAAGTACTTTTATTGAAGCTATTTCTTTATTCCTTAGCTTCTTAACTTGATAATGTAGAATAGCAATAGGTTCCTCTTCATAGCTGAGATCATTTGTAGCCTGTACATCTTCAATAGGAGTGATTTGGGATGGGTCACCTATGTATTTTCGAGCATTGAGACATGAAAAACTAGATGAACCATTGAAAGCTCTTGGGGTAGCTCTAATCATATACAACTTACCCGAACCTCTTAATAATTTTACATGGCCCTATGTAATGTGGGCTTAATTTTCCTTTCTTACCAAATCTCATAACCCCTTTCATTGGAGACACCTTTAAAAATACCAAATCCCCTACTGAAAATTTCAGTCCTCTCCTCCTAGTATCTGCATATGTTTTGTGATTACTTTGGGTTGTTTCTAGCTGCTGTTGTATTAACCTAACTTTTTCCATGGCTTGTTGTACTATATTTGGCACAAGTAAGCTGATTTTACCCACTTCAAACCATTCAATGATGACCTACATATCCTTCCATACAAAAATTCATAAGATGCCATCTTGAAACTTTAGTGTTAGCTATTATTATAGGAAAATTCAATAAGTGGAAAATGGTCCACCCCACTACCTTTAAACTCGAATGCACAAGCACGCAACATATCTTCAAGTGTTTGAATAGTGTATTCGACTTGACTGTCTGCAAAGAGTGTAAGGCTATACTCAAATTTCTTGTGTCCCTAAACTCCTCTAGAAAGACTTCCAAAACTTTGCGATGAATTGAGCACCCTGATTGGATATAATGGAGATCGGGACCCCATGTAGCATGACTATCTCTTTGAGGTATATGGCGGCATATTCTTCAGCCGTATAATCACTCTTAACTATCAAGAAGTTTGCTGACTTTGTGAGTCTATCAACTATTACCCATATGGAGTCAAACTTGTGAAATGAGTCAGGCAACCCAGTAACAAAATCCATATTGATCATATCCCACTTCCATGTTGGAAGCTCGACACACTGCATATAATCTCTTGACTTTTGATGCTCTACTTTGACTTGGCAATTTGGACATTGAGCCATAAATTCTGCAAGGTCCTTTTTCATGCCTCCCCACCAAATAATTCCCTTCAAGTCATGATACATCTTAGTTGATCCTGGATAGATGGAGCATCTGGAATGATGGGCTTCTTCTATTATCCTACTTCTTAGTCCATTCATATCAGACACACATAATCTATTTTAGCAATAAAGTACTCAATTTGGTGTAAGGTCAAATCCCTTTATCGTACCTTGACTCACCTTTTCCTTAAGTTGTCGTACATCCTCAAACTATTTTTCTTTCACCTCCATTACCAATGAAGACTCCACAACATTATGCATAACAACCCTTTCCTTTGGGATTTGAAGAAGTTGAATGTCACGCCCCAAGTCCCGTTAGGGCAGACTGGCACCCATTGCCGATAACGATCGGGAGAACCAACTTATATCTATGCAGTTTCTATACACCTTATAATGGATTTTTATAATTTAACAGTCCTTTATGCAGGTAAATAGTGATACAGCCAAAAGGAAATGCATATGACTAGGCCGTTGGGGCCACGATATCGAAAGTACGAGACATGACCATACTTTAATTTACATAGTCTACAAAGCCTCTAGATAATAGAAAGTATCAAATAAGGGTCTGGATAGGCCCTACCTCAAATAACTGTACAATACAACCATATAAGCTTTAGACAGGCACAAAGCTCCGGAACAACCTAGTGTTGGTAACAGAAGCTGGATGTCCTAGACTCTACTAAGGAGATTTCCTAGCACCTGTACCTGCAGCATGAAATGTAGGTCCCCCGCAAGGGACTCAGTACGAGATAATATACTGAATATGTAAGACAACAAATACTGTATGTGAAATAACAACTCAAATGAAATAGTGCACTAGTGTAGAATAAGAGACCACCTTTGGATATACTTTGGAATCATGTACTTTAATTTTTTTATATTGCTTTACCTTTACTGTATAATCTATGCACATCATGTACCGTAAATGACTAGATGATCAGTGGTAAACTGTATCGGGATCATCCCTGGCTAGGTTATCCCTTAACCCCTCGGGCTACCACCCATAATAGGATGTTCCCTGGCTAGGTGATTCTTCCACCCCTCGGGATATAGGGATCGTCCCTGGCTAGGTTCTTCCTTAACCCCTCGGG
>JAOTQR010094536.1:0-31264 GCA_025774065.1 Solanum ossicruentum | reverse complement strand
CTCTCTCTATATATATATATATATATATATATATATATATATATATATATATATATATGTTAAAATATCTATCCATCAACACTCCTCTCATTGAGTCAGTGAAGAAGATGCCCACCATACCCAGCATAATTAGAGATGTTGAATTTGCAAGGGCAATATGTGATCTAGGTGCCAGCATAAACCTGAAGCCCCTTGTGGTCTACAAGAAGCTTAGATGGGGAGCCTCTACTCAAAATAACAGGCAATAACTAGAACTCGTTCCCATAAGTTTTATACCACCAACCTTTGAGCATGATAGAAAGCTGCAAAAGAAATTAGGGGTCTAGCTCATAAGTTCAAGGTTGAAGAAAAAGCAAACTTGCGGAGGAGCAAGGTTTGAGAAATTGGTGAAGCCTGAGTAACCAAGTGGACTAAGATGAGCTGCGACAATAAATCAAGCGCTGCTTGGAAGGCAACCTAAGGTATGTTTTATTTTACCCCTATATTCTCTATTGTTGCTTGATTTGACGAATTGAGGATAATGCACAATGTTTTCTATGGAGTGTGGGCAGTTATGGATCTTGGTAAAGTCTGAGTTGCTTCGGGTCCATAACTACAAATTTTGATCTTGATGTTTTTTTGTTGTGTTTCTTTTTCCTTATGGATGAGTTTATTATTTGTTGAACTGTCATGTTTAAGTAGTGTAGATAATTTGTAGATATATGGTAGTTACTATGTTTTGGCATATATACAATTTTGAAATGCTTTTTGAATGTTTTGAAAATTCGGTACCCTTAAATTTTTTTAGATTATTGGTTATTTTTGCAATTTTGCATGTGATATCTGGCAATATTTATTGTGATAATGAGAAGGCGGGTTGATGCTTGAAGCATGACCTGTGAGTCTATACTTGATTTTGTGTGTGATGTCATGCGTGTGTGAGCTTACTTTGACGCATTCATGTATTATGTATGGACTCCGAACTTGCCCTACTACTCTAAGATTGGACTAATGATTTTGTTGGCCATTGTTCTGTTAGTAAAGTCCACTTTTGCCTAAATAACCTACTAAATATGATAGTTTATCCCTTGTTCCAATTGTTTGAGCTTTTCAGGTACCTATTCTTTCTTGACACCTAGCTAGCCTAGCCTTGTTTTATGAAATAACTTGATTTTGGCTGTGGTCTATCCTTGAACATGTGAACCTCTATTGAGGCTAAAAGCTTAAGTTGTGGGTGGCTATGAATCATGGCCCTGGTTTGGGAAATGGATATTGTGTACTTCACCTCAGGCTAAAAGCCTAAGTTAAGGGTAGTCCTTGTTGTAGTAAAGTAATGAAAATGAGGTGGTTAGTTGGGAAAAAAAGAAAGAAATGAAGAAGTCATGTGCCGGGTGAAAGAAAAGTAGCCTTGAATTGAAGAAGATAGCAAAAATGAGTTTAAAAATGAGGCACAACTGTAAAAGAAAAAGAAAACACGTGGGGAAAAGCTTGAAAAGAAAGAATAAGGGCAGATTTAATGAAAATGGTTGAGTTATGGGGGTAAGAGTATTGAAAAAAGACATGGTTCAAGGACAACGTTTAGTCACTACCAGCCTAAAATACCATACCAAAGCCCCATGAGCCTACGTTACAAGCCATTAAGTCCTAAAGTAATCCGAACCGAGTTTGTCACCAATCTGGAAGTTAAGTATAAAGGCAAGCCTATGGTGTTAGTGATTTTAAATGAATTTCATTTGTGAGAGTGAGAATGCTTGCACAGTCCCTGAATGCTGAATGTTTTTTTGAGTAAGTAAGAGGGATTTCATTTCTGTGAGGGCATTTGCACTGCATTACTGGCATATGACTAACCCAGTGATTTTGGATGGTTGATACTCCTTTGTTTGTCATAGTTGGATTGATGGATACATCTTTGTGTTTTGGTTTGCTTAGTAGCTTTGCAACCAGGTTTTGAAAATAAAAGTTGGGTACCTGAATTAGAGTAATTGAAGTATAGCCATTAGAGTAACTATTATGTGTTTCTCATTATCCACTTAGATTGAGTCATCGCTTGAGGACAAACAATAGTTCTAAGTTGAGGGTGTTGATGTGCTGTCAAAATACAACAAATTTGATGTCTAAAGCAAGGGATTTTGTGAGTTCTAAATGCAACATTTTATGGTTATTATGTGTATTTGTGTTGTTATTGTAGAAATGATAGGTTGGCATGATTTTGGGTGAAAATGTAGATTTTTACTGAAGTGCAGGATATATGAGCCGTCCTACCATAAATAACTCAAGCTATGATTCACAAGATAATCTCATAGTAAGAAATAGTGAGCAAAAATCAGAATTCTGCTAAGTAGAGGTCAGCCCTACGAGACCACTCTACGAGTCGTAGGTCTCACTATGACTCATACAAGTGGGTTCATAGCAAGAAACAGAGAGCTAAATTTTTGACCAAGAACTAAAGGCATAGACTATGAGAGAGCATTTGAGTCATAGCCCAAGTAATGACTTTTACTCGTGGGTCATAACAGTTAAGTCCAAAATGTAAAGTGCCTGATACGAGATCGCAATTACGACTCGTAGGTCACCCTACGATTCGTACCTGCGCAACGTACCTGCTGGCCAGCTGTCTTTTCTATTTACTTTTTAGGGTTAAATTGTAAATACTATAAATACTTTATGATAGGTTTTTCTTATAGAGAGCTGATACATTGAATATTGTAGGGAACACTTTGAATATTCTCCCTTGAATATTCTTAGGGTTTTTTTAGGGTTTAGTGTAAATTATCCTTTTTAATTTTTTTTAATGGGAACAGACCTATGCCAAAGAGTCCCCACCCCTTTAGACGGTCACGGGTTAAGACGCACACCCCCAAGCCTTATTATAGATAGCAAAAGGTAAAGTACAAAGAGGGGAGCATAAACGTTGCTTCAATCCTATGGTGGTTCATAGATTATCTATCCTACTAAGGTTGAACAATCAATTCTCAGAGCTATAAGGAGCAAATTTAGAAAATAACTACTAGGAGGACTCCTCCCAATACAATATATCTAAGAAAGCGATTAAATAAGGGAGACTCTCCCCTTACAAGATAAGAGAAGAGAAAAACAAGCCAAAAGCTAACAATCACAAAGACAGACAAAATCATAGGGGAAAAACATAAAACTACAAGAATCAAGAGACATCTTGAGCAGACCAAATAGATAGCAAACAACCTAAGGTGGTTCCCTGAGCTTCTTAAGTTCCTTCCTTCTGAAAGAGACCATGTTCATCTTTTCAAGATGAAAACATGCTCTAGCCTCCGGAGACATATGCTGCAATTCAAAAATAAATATGAGAATTGAAATTATGGCTGAATTTAGCCATAACATCTGCCACAAAGTTTTCTTCCCTATAAGTATTCTTACACTTAAATTCCTGAAGCTGAGAAATGTGCCTCTGTAAACTGGAAAGAGCTTGTGCAATCTGTCATGGTGGTGTTGTTTGAAGTGTGATCCATTTGTACAGTAACTCAGAATCAACTTCCAAAATAACTCTTTCATAGCCCAAATGAGTGCACCAAGCTATACCAAAGACTGCAACCTCCATTTCTGCCTGGTTTTTAGATCCATCCCCAAATGGAATAGCATAAGCAAACATGAATTCCCTTTTCTCATTCCTGATTATACCACCACCCCCTATACTGCCAGGATTATTTAATGAACTTCCATCTGAGTTCACTTTGACCTATTGTCTAGGAGGTTTACACCATTGAACAGGAAAGATTTTCATATCATGAATGCATTTTTCAGATGATGTTACCAGATCTTTCCACTTAGTAGGCCAAAGAATTTCAGGAAACAAAGATCTGAGCAACATATTCACATCTCTGATCACCACGTATTTCACTCTTGCTAGATTTGAGTGCTTAAAACCATACTTGCTACCACACCTATTTTTCCATAAGTTTTAGCACACCAAAATAGGTACAACATATAGAAGAATTCTATGAGCAGCATTCTTGTGAGTCTTATTCCACCATCTCATAATGTAGTGAGGCAGAGGGAGGTTAGAACATTCGATACCAAATGAATTAGTAAAAAACTTCCATACATTGGTGGCAAAATACACATTCACAAAAATATGATCTATGGTATGCATTCTCGGTCTATAACAACAATAACATTCATGAGGATAAGCCCCAAAAGTAATAAGTTTCTTATTAGTAGGGAGTTTCTTTTTAAATGCCCTCCATAGCAAAAAGGAATGCTCGAATGGAACCCCCTTCTGCCAAATAAACTTATTTAAATCTCTTTTGGGTCTATGAACTCTAATAATGTCCCAAGTAGAAGAAATGGAAAAATTTCCATCAGAATTGAGTTTCCAAACAGGCCTATTAGGTGCAGCATATTGCATTTGCAATGGAGTAGCCAAATTATCAGGAACAAACCAAGGAAGAGCCAAGTTTGTGATCAAGTCAACATCCCATTCTCTATTGTGAGTGAACTGAGCAACAGTTGAGTTATTGAACTTGTTACTAACATCACTGAAGTAAGCCAGAAGTCGAACACCCAACCAATCATCCCACCAAACACAAAAAGAGCCAGAGTTATTTCCACTATATATGAGGTTCTACATGGTGCTTGTTCCATGCCATGGATTTACCAGTGTCCCATTTTTTACACACAGGATTTAATCTCTGACAATATTTAGCTCTTCAAAAGAGCCCCCACAGAGTATTTTTGGTCCTGAAAATCCACCAATATTTAAGCAAGAAAGATTTACACACATCAGCCACAATTATCACACATATGCCACCTTCATCATAAGGAAAGCTAAGGTTCTTCCATGAGGACCAATGGTATTTCTTCTTCCCTTCATACCAACCCCAATAAAAATCAGCCATCAGATCTTGAATCTGGTTAATTGTGGTAGCAGGAGCTGAGATAACTGACAACAAATGGATGGATGTTTAACTAGAACGACTTTGCCTTCAAAACTCAACATCTTTGACTGCAAACCTGCAATTTTGTTCACTATTTTAGATACCAAATCAGAGAAGTAAATTACTTTTTGCCTCCCAATGTATATGGGGTAGCCCAAATAGGTGAATGGATCCTTGTTTTGAACAAAAGCAATCACTCTCCTCATTCTATCCTAGTAGTTCTAAAAGCATTAGAGAAAATGACAAAATAACTCTTTCTCTTATTGATAAGTTGCCCAGAGACACATTCATAAGTAGATAACATCTGCATAATTAGCTCAAGGGATCTGGTCCTCCCAGAAGTGAATATAATGATATCATCAGCAAAGCTTATATGATTGATTTGAGGTCATCTCTTCTCCATAAAAAAATCCATGAAAGTTAGGATTGTGATGCAAGCCATTCAATAACCTAGATAACACCTCAACCCCAATTATAAAGAGAGTAGGAGAAAGGGAGTCACCTTGTTTCAGGCCTCTAGTGGAAGGGAAGAATCCAAGTCTAGTACTATTTACAATAATGGAATACAAATTGTTGGCCATGATTCTCCAAACCATATCAATAAATATCTCACCAAACCCCATCTTCCTCATAACCAAGTATATATAAGACCATGAGACCCTATCAAATGCTTTGGTCATATCAATCTTAATAATAACATTACTACCAACCACAGGCTTTTTGATCTGATGAATGATTTCCTGAGTCAACATGATATTTTCTGAGATGCTTCTACCCTTAACAAAACCTAATTGGTTTAAAGAAATCAAATCAGGAAGAATAGGGGTTACTCTCAAACACAATAATTTGGAGATAACTTTATTGATAAAATCACTCAAACTGATAGGCCTAAATTTAGAAAATCAGCTAGGATTACTTGTTTTGGGGAGAAAAACTAAACAAGCATGGGTGAAGTACTTCGGCAAAATCTGACCACAAAAGAAGGTATGAACAACAGCCGATAGATCCATGCTAATAATACTCCTACATGTTTGAAAGAACCTATCATTCATGCCATCAGGTCCTACAACTTAGTGTGGACTAAGTGAAAAAACAGCTTGTTTCAAATCCTTAGGATCAGGCATTCTCTGTAGTAGATCATTCTGATTTTGAGTAATCATAGATAGAATACAAATGATTACTTCTTCATCAATGTGACTGTTTACCCTAGTAAAGATGTTCTGCAAATGTTAACATGCAGCATTTGCAATCTCTTCATCCCCTTGGATCTATTCTCCATCTTTATCTTGAACCTAGTGAATGATCATTCTTCTTTTACCCCTCAAGAGTGCATAAAAGTACTATGTATTAGCATCTCCATCCTTGAACGAATTTAGTTGAGATTTCTGCTTGAGAATAGATTCCTCCATCTTCAGAAACTTAATATAATTAGCATTAAGCTTGCAGTTTGGTTCTATTCTCATCAGAATTATTCAAGAGCATCTCATCTTCATCCTCTTTAATTTTCTCCTTATAGTCCGTCACTCTATTGTGCACATCCCCAAAAGAGCATATGGACCATTTACTGAGAGTGTTGGAGAGTCTTTGGAGTTTTTCAAGAAAGACCCACATAACATTCCCAGAGATAGGCTTCTCCCAGCATCTTTTGACAACATCTAAAAAATCAGGTTGATGAGCCCAAAAATTCAAGAACTTGAAATATCTAACACCTTGATCAGCTCTAGTAGTCATTTCCATCAATAAAGGATAGTGGTCAAACCTAACAGATGAAAGACGAGTGATTGTTGTGAGAGGCATGACCTCCAACCACTTATCATTAACCATGGCCCTGTCAAGTCTTGTCCAGATCCTAAATAATTGTCCCCTATTATTGCACCAAGTGAACTTTTGAACAGAGAAACCTATGTCAATCAGTCTACATCCTTCAATCACACTGATGAATTCAAAACATTTTCTCATATTATATGCCATACCACCTTTCTTCTCCTCTTTAGCAGTAATAACATTGAAATCACCAACAATACACCAAGGAATGTCACTATGGGTATTAACAATCTGGAGCATTAAGTCCCACAGTGGCTTCCTCAAAGTGTCTTTACACTTAGCATAGACAAAAGTAGTGATAAATTTATGGGGAAGTTAAGAATTATTAGTTTCACAAGAAACTTGTTGTTCATCATTCTCTACGTCTTTGCACTCTAAATCTTGATTCCAAAATAGCCAAATCTTACCATTAGTGTTACTGATAACTTTATCCATAGCCAACTGAACCATACAATTCTAAAGGTATGAGCTATTAGCAGAAGTTCCAAAATAGCAATCATGGATAACTTGTGAATAATTTTGAGATTTTGAATCCTCTCCAAGGCACCCTGGGTATTTATACCCCTAGAATTCCATATGAGAGTATTAATCATTGGGATGATTAGGATATAAATAGCCTAGTGTTGGTCCTTCCTGAGGTGGGTGGTATTTTGTTGCTGGTTTTCTAAGGCAAAACTTTGGTCTGATGAACCCCCGTGGAGATAAGCCATGTTTTTGAAAGACCTGCTGGATTTCTTGTTCCAAATTAGCATCATGAGGGGAGCTAAAAGCTCTGATAAGTTGTTCACTAGTGGTATCCTCATCCTCATCTTCATTTATGGGCATATTATCACCATCCACCTCATCTTCAGAATGAATAACAACATACTTATCAAAATCAGTATCAATAGAATTGGGCAATGTGGGATCAGTATTAAACATGCAGATATTTTCAACAGCAGCAGAAGGTTCCCCACTTGGGGGAGTGTTAATCTGGAGTGCTACATAAGTAAAAACCATAGGATTACTATCATCCACCAAAGTAAAATTCTTGCATATCCCTACCTCTTGATTACCCTCACTATCCCCAACATTCTGTTCAGCAGGAACTGTAGAAGTGTTCAAGACTTGATATTCTGCCAATTTCTTATTCAATGCATCGCTCTTCTTCTTACTCAATTTGTTCTTACTTTTGGTACGACTTGATCTAGCAATGGAACCCATATCTCTGGCCTTTCCCCCTTTCTAACTTGAGACATTAGGAAGAGGGGTAGATTCTTTGCTGTAATGCTGTAGTTCTTTGGTGTGTGTGGAAGAAGTCTGAAGTACTCTTGGCTAAGTAACCACAACAAACCCTCTGAACATCATGACAAGGATTCCCTCCCCCTGGATCCCCTTCCTGCAAGTTAGAAGGTTTCTCCTGACATTCCAATCTCCCCCCATCAACAACAACAACAACAACAACAGTGCAGACAATGGAAGGGGATTAGGAATGATGCTCAACAACATCACAATAAATAGAATTATTTTGGGGATGGGGTTGATCCAGAACATCTGGATCCTCATCCATCTCATTGGATGTCAAGTCAATACCTAAGTTCTTGGTAGCTTTTTGATGATTAACTGTCTCACCATTTTTGTACTGGTTAGCATGCTAGTCATCAGTAACCAGATTTTTCTGGTGAATATCATTGTGTTGCACATGTTCTTACTTTCTTCTACCATTTCTCCTCCTCTGTGCTTGCCATTCAACAACATTCTGGATTGATTTCCCTAGCGCCATGTTCTTGGTATCATTATTATTATTTTGTTTTGTTTGCTCAACCTTCTCATTTGGTAGATTCCTTTCTTTGGTTCTACCATCCTCTTGATTTGGGTTAGTAGCTTCCTGCTCCTTCTTTTGCCGATCAAATCATCCCTCTTCTTGATAGTACATACTAAAATGGAGTGGCCCTAATGTTTTCAATGATTATAATAGTCAGGAATATCTTCATACAAAATTTTTTGCCACTTACCCACAAATAGATCCTCCTCATCAATTCCACTTTTGGAGATTGCAAAACACATTGTACTCATTCTCCATTAATCCAAACTTGCAGTTTCCAATTTGTGGTGTTCCTGTTTTTCATTGTTTTGGGTAAATTCTCAACTATGTCTTCTATTTGCATTGTTGTTGATTTTTACTTAGGCATAAGTAGCTAAGCACCCACAACTTGGGGTTATTGGAACCATGAGTAGTTGACTTGAAATGACCTAGACTTTGTGCATTTCTTTGATTTGGGTTTTGCATGTATTTTTTATTTCCCTTTATCTTGATTGTTGTTTGGTGGTGGCCAACATCAAACCCCACCTACTATCACGATCCCGACCAACGTAGAGATGAATAGGAAAAGGGAAAGAAATGGTAGGATTCGATTGATGTGTTCACATCCAATCAACCAAACCTGACCAAGGGGAGGTTGACTGGGACAATGGGTAATAATTAGTTGGCACACCATGATTGTCGACCATGCGCCATGGTGAAATTCAACCTTTACCTTCAGAAGAGGGCTAGAAGAACCTAAGTTACTGTCCTGCATACGAATTCTCAGTCAGAGTTATATTGTCTAGGGTAATTTAGTCAATAAATTATGAGGAACACAATTCCCAAGTTGTCCCTAAATTTTAGTGTCTTCCCACATTGGTAGTTTAGCTTTTATTTTTGTTTTTGAATTATAAAGAAAGCCCTTCAATTGGATATTTTAGTAATCGATGCTTGAAATGATTGGTAGTGGATCTCTATAGTCAAGCCCCATATTCCCTATGGATTTGACCCTAACCTCCGGTTAGGATAATTTCTGACATCGACCGCTTTCTTATTGGAGCATGAACATTATCACCCCAATGTATAAAATCAAAATGAAATAAAGCATAAGGGGTCAAAAACATACCTAGGCGTCTAAGCTCGAGGGTCCACCTTAGGTTTCCTTCCAAGCAGCTCCTGATTTATTATTGTTGCACGACGTAGATAGCTTGAGTACTTAGACTTCCTCAAGATCCCATTCCTCCACTGATGTTACCTTTTTCACATTTCCAAGGTATGAATTGACTCTTTGGCCATTTACTTTGAAAGTTCCTCTTGACTCTTTGGCCATTTACTTTGAAAGTTCCTCTATTTCATCTCTCCAGTTCAATGGCCCCATGATAAAAGATATGTGCCACTCAGAAGGGTCCCAACCATCTGGATTTGAGCTTCCTAGGGAACAACTTTATTCTATCATTGCAGAGCAGCACCAAGTCACCTAGTGCGAATTTGATGTTCTCTATGCGGCAATCATGTTATACTTTCATTCTCTGTTTATACAAGGCTGAACTCTCAGATGCTTTCAATCAAAATTCATCAAGCTCATTAAGTTGGCTGATATACTGTCAAAATACAACATATTTGATGTTTAAAACATAGGATTTTATGGGTTCTCAATGCAACATTTATGGTTTTTTATGTACTTTTGTGCTTAGTTTTGCAGGAAAGCAGGTTAGCATGATTCTAGGGCAAATTGTAGACTTTTTTGATTTTTTTGGTTTACAAGTCCCTCTACGAGTCTAGAGCATTCTATAAGTCGTAGAGTAGGTTTCGTGCCGATTTCCAATGAAGTTTGATTTTTGTAGTTCAGCCATACAACATCTTTTTACGAGTCGTACATCACTTGATGAGTCATATAGAGTAGTTTCGTAAAGATTCCTAGTGAAGTACTCTTCATAAGCCGATTGTTCTTCAAGTGTATGGGCTCTTCTTCCTTTTGGGTTAGGCATGATCTAAAAAATGGCAAAGAGCATATGTTAGAGGAGGAACGGTTTACTAAGTGTTTGAGAAGTGCCCCTGACCATAAAATAGTAGATGATGACTTTGTGGAGATATTCTATTGTGCCCTTAGGATAATAGTCAAGCTTATGTTGACACTATCATAGAGACATGTTTCTAGATCAACCATTTGCAAGGATTGCCGAGCATATGGAACAAGTGGTCAAGACAAATCATGCATGGGGGCTACGAGATAGAGCTTCAATGAAAGGTTTATGTGTTGTTAGTGTGGGTTCAGAGTATTCCAAAATCAATGAAGATATCATGAAACTACTTGCTCATATTTGCATGGGCAAGGAGGTGATAATGAAACAAAATTAGGAAAGAGTGAATGCGGCAGTTCACCAAACTCCATGTACAAGGAGCCATATTGTGAGGAGGATGCTTGTGTTGTCAATGATCAGATAGGGGGTTTTCATACTAATACCAACATTCCAATCAGGACTATAGGCGCCAGGGTCAAGGAAACCAAGGTCAGAATTATGGTAGAGATTAAACTTTCAGAGACAACCAAGGTGGTTATTATGATAGGAATAGGGCCTAGATGCAAATTGGGTTCAAAGAGATAGCTTTAGAAGTGATCCTTATGTGCCACCACACAATCGGGATATTGGAGCAAGCAATTCTAGAATTGAGGTGATGTTTGATCGATTGTCGAAGAAGGCTGAGACACAAGAGAAAACTCTAAGGGGCATGAAATCGAATATTTCAAGCATTAATTAAAAGATAGAGTCTCATTTGATGGCAATTAAATAGTTTGAACAACGTTAATCAGAATCGAAATGGGACATTTCCTAGCAACACTGTGCAGAATCTTAAGAATGAAGGGCAGTGTATGACTGTTATTACTAAGGGTGGCAAAAGCATAATTGATCCTCCGATGCCTGTTGATGTAAAAGATGTTCATGAGGAGATAGTTGCAGATAAGGATGTGGTTGAAGGAGATAATTATGTCACAAATGGGGTAAATGAAGTAGCTCAAGCACCTTAAAGGTATAAGCTCATCCCTAGGCCTCCTCCTCTTTTCCCTAAAGAATCAAAAAGAGGGAGGAGGAAGGCAAGTTCAAGCACTTTCTCTCCATGCTTAAGCAACTATCCATTAATATCCCACTTATTGAAGCATTGGAGAAAATGTTGGGTTATATAAAGTATATGAAGTATTTGGTAACTAAAAGAGCACACTGTGAGTCCGGAGCTATCTCAAGATCTTCAACATTACAGTGTTATCACTACAAAGTCCTTAGCTCAAAAGCGTGAAGACTCAGGTGCTTTCACTATACCTTATACTATAGTAGATGTGAAGTTCGCAAGGGTGTTATGTGATTTAGGTGCAGTATCAATTTAATGCCTCTTGTAGTCTATAAGAAGCTTGGTTTGGGTGCCCCTACTCCAACTAATGTTCAGTTGTTGATGGTGGATAGAAAGGTGAAGAGACCTATGGGGATACTCTATAATGTGTTGGTAAAGGTGAAAAAATTTATTTCCTACAGATTTTATGATACTTGACTGTGAGGTTGGTTTTGAAGTTTCTATTATCTTGGGAAGACCCTTCTTAGCCACTGGTCTCACCTTAGTGGATATGGAGAAGGGCCAACCCAAGTTCAGATTTGGAAAAAATGAGGTCATGTTCAACGTATGTCAGTAGGCTAGAAAAGACAATGATGTGAGAGTGGTATCTGTTATCAAGACTGTTGATGATGCTGAGCCAGAAGTACTACATGAGGTAAGATTCAGTGTTGACACTTTGGAGGGAGTATTGATGAATTTTGACGGTGATGGTATCCCAGACTATGAGGACACAGTGAATGCTTTAGGGGTGTTTTATGGTCCTAGGCACCAAACTAAGCTTGTGCTAGATTTGTAGAATCAGGATTCACCAGCCACAAAGCCTTCTTAGAAGACCCATTAATGTTAGAATTAAAGGCCCTTCTAGCACATTTGAAATATGCATTTTTTGGACCCAACAACACTTTGTCAGTTACAATAGATGTAGATTTGAATAATGAGCAAGTGGATGAAGTAGTTGTGCTCAAACAATTAAAAAGGCTATCATATGGACAATTTTAGACATTATTGGTATTCCTCTTGGGGTATGTACACACAAAATCCAATTGGTTGAGGAATACAATCCAAGCATTGAGCATCAAAGGGTCTCAACCTTCCTATACAAGAAGTGGCGTGTAAAGAGATCATTAGATGGTTGGATGCAGGGGTAATATTCCCGATCACCAATAGTAAATAGGTGAGCCTGTACAATGTGTTCTGAAAAAAGGGGGCATCACAGTGGTACCTAATGCCAATAATGAGTTGATCCCAATATGACTAGTAACAAGATGGAGGGTATGTATACTACAGAAAGCTTAATGCCTCGACAGAGAAGGATCACTTTTCTATGCCTTTCATAGATCAGATGCTTGATCGACTAGCTCGAAAGTGGTGGTACTGTTTTCTAGATGGGTATTCAAGTTATAATCAGATCATTATTTCTCTAGAGGATAAAGAAAAGACCACATTTACATGCTCCTATGGCACCTTTGCATTTAAAAGGGTGCCATTTGTGTTGTGTAATGCCCCAGAGACATTTTAGAGATACATGATGTCTATTTATCCAGATATGGTGGAGAACACTATCTAAGTCTTGATGTATGACTTTATTATGGTTGGGAACTCATTTGAAGATTGTTTGAGGAACCTACTTGATGTTGCAAAGATGTAATAAAAGTAATCTGGTAATAAATTGGGAAAAGAGTCACTTCATAGAGAAAGAGGGTATAGTGCGGGGACACATAATATCTAGCAAAGGCATTGAGGTTCACAGAGCTAAAGAAGAGGTAATTGAGAAGCTTCCTCCACTTATCTCAGTAAAGGGTGTGAGGAGTTTCCCGGGGCACACAGATTCTAACGGAGGTTCATTAAAGACTTCTCCAAATTTCACACCTAATGTGTAAACTATTGGAGAAAGATGCTAAGTTTTTGTTTGCTGATGTATTTCTAAAATCCTTCGATGAGCTAAAGAAGAAGTTGATCTCAGTGCCAATCATTATGGTTCTGGACTGGTCCAAGCCCATTGAAATTATGTGTGATGCGAGTGGAGTTGCTCTAGCTATGGTATTGGGGAAGCGCAAGGAGAAGATATTACATCCCATATATTATGCCAGTAAAGCCCTAAATGCAGCCTAAAAGAATTAAACTGTCACAGAATAGGAGTTACTTGTACTAGTCTTTACATTCGAAAAGTTTAGGTCATACCTGCTAGGGACTAAAGTAGTAGTGCATACAGATCACTCGCACTTAAATATTTGATGGCCAAGGAGGATGCAAAGCCTAGGTTCATGAGATGGGTGCATCTCTTACAAGAGTAAAACTTTGATGTCATCGACAAAAAAGAGATAGAGAATCAAGTTGCAGATCACCTCTCCAGATTGGAAGATGGGGCTATGATAAAATTGATGATAGACTGGACATAAATGATTCTTTTCCTGATGAAAGAGTTTTGGATGCATCTCATGATCTGATACCTTAGTTTACAGATTATGCAAACTACTTAGTGAGTGATATTATGCCACCTAACTTAAACACACATCAACATCTGAAGTTTATGTCTGATGTGAAGAAACTCTTTTGAGGTTACATATACTTGTTCCATGTATGTGCAAATGGGATTATTCATTGCTATGTTCCTGAGATTGAGATGATGGGAATCCTTGAAGCATGTCCCTCATTCTTGGTGGGTTGGCATCATAGTCGGATTCAAATAGCTCACAAGATCTTACAGTGTAGGTAACATTATCCCACCATCCACCAGGATGCTCATGACTATGCCAAATCTTGTGACAAGTGCCAAAGGGGAGGTGGAATGTCCCGCAAGCATAAGCTCCCTCTAAACGCCATGATGGTGACTGAGTTATTTAACATATGTGGGATGGACTTCATAGTATCATTTATTAGGTCACATGGGAAAAAATACATCCTGGTTGTTGTGGATTATATATCAAAGTGGGTTGAGGCCATGGCTCTACCAAATAATAAGGGCAGAAGTGTCACAACATCCTTGAAAAGGAACAAGTTTCTCAAGATTTGATACTTCTCGGGCTATCATCAGTGATGGAGTTTCTCATATCTTTAATAGACTTTTCAGAGCTCTTCTTGAGAAGTGTGGAGTGGAACATAGGGTGGCGACGCCCTATCATCCCCCAAACGAGTAGACAAGTGGAAGTGCCAAATAGGGAAATTAAATAGATTTTATGTAATACTATGAATCCAAACCTGATAAATTGGTCACTGAAGTTAGATGATGCATTATGAGCATACCGGACTGCATTAAAGACCTCTATAGGCATGTTTCCATATCAACTTGTTATTGGGAAGGAATGTCCTTTGCCAGTGGAGCTTGAGCATAAAGCAATGTGGGCACTAAAGAAGTTGAATCTAGATTAGAATGATGCATCAACCTCTACATTGATCCAACTCAATGAGCTTGATGAATTTTGCTTGAAAGCATATGAGAGCTCATCCTTGTATAAACAAAGAATGAATGTAAAACATGATCACCGCATAGAAAACTATCAATTGACACCAGGGGAATTGGTACTCTTCAATTTCATATTGAAGTTATTCCCTAGGAAGCTCAAATCCAGATGGTTAGGACCCTTTAGGGTAGCATGCATCTTCGATCATGGGGCCATTGAATTGGAGAGACAAAATGGAGGCACTTTCAAAGTAAATGGCCAAAGAGTCAAGCCATACCTTGGAAATGTGGAAGAGATCAAGATGGTTGACGAATGCGATCTTGAGAAAGTCTAAGTACTCATGATAGCTATGTCATGCCACAACAGTAAATCAGGCGTTACTTGGGAGGCAACACAAGGTGGACCGAAGCATAGGAACCCAGGAATGTTTTTGACCCATTATATACTATTTTTGCTTGATTTTGTACATCGGTGACAATGCACATCATTTTCGATGGATTGTGGGTAGTTATGGGCTTCAGTGAAGTCTGAGTAGCTTATTGTCAATAACTACCACAAACTTTAATCCCGGAGTTTTATTGCTTGTGTTCTTTTTCCTCGTGGATATTTAATTTCTGTTGAACCAACACGTTTAAGATGTTTAGATTATGTTTGTAGTATATAGTACTAAAACTTATGGCATATAACATGTTTTTATGCGTTTTTTTTTTGGAAAATTGGTACCTGCCAAAAAATTTTCATTAGTAGTTAAATGGCAACCATGCATGTTTAGGTGTTTGGAAATATTTGTTCTGATAGGTAAGGATAATTGGAGATACAAAGCATGATCTATGAGTTTCTTATTGATAATATATATCATGTCATTTGAGTGTGAGCTTATTTTGCCAGATTCATGTATTTTGTGCTAATTCAGAATTTGCCCTGTTACTCATTAGAATGTAGATTAAATGGATTAGGAAAGGATTTTAGGCTTTTGTTCTTTAATTAGTCCACTTTAGCCTAAAATGATGTCATGACCCAAGCCTAGGGCCTAGACGTGACACAGCGAATGGGGAACTCGAAGGAACCCCAAACAAGCCTCCTAGCATATCAATCACACATTCTCGATCGCAGAAGCAAAATACAACAAGAGACATATAAATATGGATAAAAGGACTAAGGGAAGTCTTTGATAGAATAAAACATAGAAGAGTCAAAGCTCAAGACATAAGTACATCATTGCTCCCAACAAACACCTCTAAACATAGATTGGAGCGGGGGCTAAGAAACTTTCCGAGCTTACCCTCATAGTATTAAGAGTTTCACAGAAAGAGAAACAAAGCAAGAGTAGCATAGCTAGTGTCCCCAAACTTGAGGACTCACTAAAGCTTATCTTCAAGATCCCAAAACTAGCCACTTGGAGGATGATGAGGTGCTCCGATTCCTACATGGTAACATCATGTAGGCATAGCATATGCGCTAGTACATTTAAATGTACTAAGTATGTAAGATGCAATGCAACAAGAGATAAATAAGATAGTTAAAATGCATAATTATAAGCAAGGGATAAGTATAATAACAACATGGAATGCAAGATCAATGCTTGCAGTAAAACATACTTGTATAGAACATTTTACATGTGTAAGAAGGGACCATTATCCTAGACCAAGCAAATGATTACTTGGAATCCAAGGCATATCACCCCCTTGGAAGGTGATTGAGGTATCTACTCCTCAATTGGTAGGTGAGCATGTCATCCCCATCAAAGTGGTCAAGGTATATACCCCTCAACATGGTATATGGGCATGGTACCCCCCCTTCAAAGTGGTTGGGGCATCTCACCCCCTCAACAAGGTGTGGTCAACTTGCAATACTATAAATACTTTTCATGAATTCAATAAATACATACAGTCCTTTTATCATCATAGAGTCACTTGTAAACCGTGTCATAGACCTTTAATAACACAAAATTCATGTCAGGACATTTTATCAAACACTTAGCGGGTGTGTAATGCTAGTTCAAAATCATACAATTCAAGAGTGAAATCATGTGAGAAACTCAATGTAAATCAACCCACCAACACTTAGTAAAACCCTCATGCAAGATACCTTGAAATCCCTCATCAAATCTCATAATAGATCATAGATTCATAGCTCGAAACATGCTTAAATTATCAACATTTTATGAAACCCCAACGTAGTTTATAATCAAATTTCATAGTTAGAGATACCCATAGATAATCCAACTTAGAAACATGCAATATACATAGAAAGGAAGATTGAGCACCATGGGTGAAAGAACACAATGGTTGAAACCCACATATCTCAACTTGGGTTTTCTTGATGAAGTCTTGAAGGAGACTTGATGCTTGAGTATAGTTCTTGAGATCTTGAATTAAGCTTAGGACACTCGAATATTGGATGAAATATTTTGCTAAGTGTTAGAGAGGGTTTTCAGAATGTCTTGAGTGATATAGAGTTGAAAATGGCTAAGTATAAGTGTATTTACGGAAAACTAGGCAATGGGGATATGATCCCAAGGCCCTTGGACAAAAATAAAAAATTAAGGAAAAACTAACACTGCTCTGTGATAGGTCTCTATCGTGAAGCCATCGCGTAGGACAAAAATACACTGATCCGCCCCAGTCCGCGTCGTGGTCTTGTCGTGGATGTACACTGGAATTTGAAATTTTTGGAAAATTATTTTTCGCTCTCTAAAATTGGGATTATACCCATTTCCCACTCAATTTTGCCCCCTGACTATGAATATGATGTCAAATTTTCTATATCATGCACAGATTCTGAGATATATGAAAATTATGATTATGGGCATTTCCGAGGAATATTTTCAGGCATTTTGGAGCATTTCAATATCTCCCCCTTGCGAACATTCATCCCCGAATGTCAAAGAAACATACATAAGAGAAGTAATCATGAAGTTTTCAGCCCAACATGAATTCAACAAATACGCTTAAACATCATTTTCAAAATCTCAACATGAATTTCAAAAATCATCATAAACTTGTCAACATAAACTTGAATACATGCAAATGACATAAGGATTGAAACTTAAGACTTGAAATCATGTAGGGGACTTAAATTAGTACCTTAGGCTTGAGTAGATTAGAAGAGATATGAGTATCGCTTTTGCATGTCCGCCTCTGATTCCCATGTGACATTTTCAACTTGTTGGTTCCTCCAAAGGACCTTAACAGAAGCTACATCCTTATTCCTCATCCTCTTCACTTGCCTATCCAAAATTTCTACCGCAATCTCTTCATAAGTCAAATTGTCTTCTTCCACACCCACAATATCCAAAGATACAATGGCACTTGGGTCACCCACACACTTCCTTAACATGGATACATGAAAGATCGGATGAACCATAATCATATCATTGGGCAACTCCAACTCATAGGCCACCTTACCAATCCTTCTCAACACTCTACAAGGACCCACAAACCTTGGGCTCAATTTATCCTTTTTGCCAAACCGAACCACACCCTTCATGGATGACACCTTCAAATAGAACCAATCGCCAACTTTAAATTCAAGATCCCTTCTCCTCACATCAGAATAGGACTTTTGTCAACTTTGGGCTATTTTCAATCTCTCCCTTATCAACATCACCTTCTCCAAGGCTTCCATGACCAAATTCGGACCTAACAAAGCTATTTCCCCTGCTTCAAACCACTTAACAGGGGATCTACAATATCTATCACAAAGAGCTTCAAAAGGAGCCATACCACTGCTCGAGTGGTAGCTATTATTGTAAGAAAATTCAATATGTGGAAGATGTTAATCTCAATTACCTTTAAACTCCAAAACACAATATATAAACATATCCTTAAGGGTTTGGATAGTTCTCTTAATTTGTCCTTCTATTTGAGGGTGAAAGGCCATGATAACCTCAACCTTGATACCAAGATCTCTTTGGAAGGACATCCAAAATTGAGAAGTGAATTAGGCACAACGATCCGAAATGATAGACAAAGGCACCCCATACAATATAACCAACTCATGAATGTACAATTTGGCATAATCTTCGACACCATAAGTAGTTTTAACGGGTAGGAAATGAGCTAACTTTGTCATTCTATCAACAACAACCCAAATAGAATCAAAATACTTTCTAGTCTTAGGCAACCCAAGCACAAAATCTGTGTTGATTTCCTCCCACTCCAAGTAGGAATCTCTATCTCTTGGGCTAGGCCACCCAACCTTTGATGTTTAGCTTTAACTTGTTGGCAATTATGAAATCCGGATATGAACTTGGCAATATCTTTCTTCGTAACACCAAACCAATACACCTCTCTCAAATCTCTATACATCTTGGTAGAACCGAGGTGAATGGAATAGGAAGAATTATGAGCCTCATCTAAAATCTTCTTTCTCAAGACATCAACACTAGGCACACATAATCTTCCTTGGTACCTAAGGGCACTATCTCCCCCTTGGTAGAAAACCTCCACTTTACCATCTCTCACCCAGGACTTCAATTCTAACAAGGCGGGGTCAAGATCTTGTTTTGCTTTTACTTCCTTAATCAATGAAGATTTAGAACCATCAACAACCACTACACCGTCATTACCAACCTTTTCCAACCTAACCCCCAATCAAGCCAACCGATGAACCTCTCTTGCCACCTCTTTGCCACCATCATCAATATGTGCTAGGCTATCTATAGACACCCTATTTAGAGAATCAGGCACAATATTAGCTTTACTGGGTTATAATGCACAGTTATATCATAATCTTTTAGGAGCTCTAACCACCTTCTTTGTCTCAAGTTAAGATCTTTTTGGGTGAGCACATATTGGAGATTCTTATGATCGCTAAACATATCAACATGAAACCCATACAAGTAATGATGCAAGATTTTCAAAGCAATACCACGGCTACCAATTCAAGATCATGGGTAGGATAATATTTTTCATGCACCTTAATTTGTGTAGAGGAACATGTTATCACCTTACCATTTTTCATCAAAACACAACCCAAACAAATTTTTGACGCATCACAATACACAACAAGCCCTTCCAACCCTTCCGGTAGAAACAAGATAGAAGCAAAGACAAGCTTATCTTTCAAAGTTTGGAAACTCTTCTCACATTCATTGATCCCCATAAATTTTGTCTTCTTTTAGGTCAACTTAGTCATAGGAGAAGCAATAGAAGAGAACCCATTCATGAACCTCCGTAATAATCTGCCAAACCTAAGAAACTTCTAATGTTTGATGGAGTCAAAGGTCTAGGCCAATTTCTAATCACCTTCGCCTTTTTAAGATCCACCTTAATGCCATCACCCAACACCATATGACCTAGAAAAGCAACCTCTTTCAACCAAAACACATATTTTTCATATTTGGCATACAACTTCTCCTCCCTTAAGATTCGCAACACTACCATCAAGTGATTCACATGCTCCTTCTCACTATGGGAATAGATCAAGATATCATCAACAAAAACCACCACAAACAAGTCAAGTTAGGGTTTAAAGACCATATTCACAAGATCCATGAAGATAGTTGGTGCATTAGTCAACCCGAAGGACATAACCACAAACTCAAAGTGCCCATACCTAGTCCGGAAGGCCGTCTTGGGAATGTCACACTCCCTCACTTTCACTTGGTGATACCCAAACTGAAGATCAATCTTACAGAATTGACTAGCCCCTTCAAGCTGGTCTAAAAAGATCATCAATCCTTGGTAGAGGGTACTTATTATTTATGGTGACTCCATTAAGTTGTCAGTAATCTATGCACATTCTAAGAGTACCATCCTTCTTCTTCTTCACAAACAACACTACACCCCAAGGTGATTGACTAGGCCTTATAAAACGCTTCTCCAACAAATCCCTCATTTGCTCCTACAACTCTGTCGGGTTCATACAATAAGGGGAATAGAAATAGGTTAAGGATCGAGAAGGAGGTCTATGCCAAAATCTATTTCCCTTTCAAGAGGAACACCGGGAAGCTTATCAGGAAAGACATCAAGGAATTCATTAACTACCAAAACTGACTCGATCGAAAAGAATTTGGACTCAACATCCCTAACCCTCACAAGATGATAGAGATAACCCTTAGAAATCAACTTTTGGGCCTTGATGCAAGAGATAAATCTACCCTTAACCACTATATCACAACTTTCCCACTCAAGGATGGGTTCATTACAAAATTAGAATTTGACCCTATGAGTTCTACAATTAATAAAAGCATAATATGCATGCAACCAATCCATCTCAAGAATCATATCAAAATCCACCGTATCTAATTCAACAAAATCACAAAGCAAGCTTTTATGCAAAATGAAAATGGGACAATTTCTATAGACCCTTCTAGCAATAATGGATGCACCAACGGGAGTAGACACTTCATAAGGTTCACGCAATAATTCGGGACTGACATGAAGTTGTTTGGCGACAAAAGGAGTAATAAAAGAAAGAGTTGCACCTGGATATATCAAAGCATACACATCAAAATAAAAAATCTTTGACATATCGGGGATGAAATCAAGCATATCATCCTTGTCTCCCTTGGAGAGTATAGAATCAATTTTGCCTTAGGGCACCTCCTTGTTGACCTCCTCTCCCTTTGGGACTCGTATTTACACCTTGGCCTTGTGGACAACCATATCCACCCTTGTTTTGGTTACGAGGACAATCCACTACCTTATGAACCACTTCACCACAACCATAGCAAGCATGAGTGTCCTTCAAACATGGGCCATTATGGCCTGTGCAACATCTTTGGCACATAGGGTTAGGCACCACACCACCACCACCTTGGACCCTTGGGTTCTCATAGCAAACAGTCTATTAGGAGCATTGGAAGACCCTTGGCCTTTATAAAACTGGCCACCCTTGGCCTTTATAAAACTGGACACCCTTGGGACTTTGGAATCTATCTTCAAACGGGTCCTCTTGGCCTCACCACTTTTCTTTTTTCTAAGCTTTTCCCCTTCCAATTGTTCGGTATATGTCATGAGGGGGGACAAATCCATATCACTTACCAACATAGCGGTTTGGCACTCCTCATTGACTAAGTCAGACACTCCTGACACAAATTTGTTCATCGTAGACATCGGCTCGGCTAGAAATTGTGGAGCGTATTGGAGAGTTGGTTGAATTTGAGGGCATACTCTCTCACACTCATGGGACCTTGCTTAAGATTCATAAATTCCATCATTTTAGCCTCCCTTAGCTCTATAGAATAGAACCGGTTGGGAAATGTCACCTCGAACTCTTCCCAAAGGATGACATTATTGTTCCTCTTCTTCACTTTCCATTGGGTGAACCAAATTTGATCCACCCCCTTGAGTTGGTAGGTTGCCAAATCCGCCTTCTCATTTTATATAACCCAATAATCAACAACACTTTATATACTTCATCAATAAGTTCTTGGATCCTCATCCACTTTAGACACATAGAACTCCGGTGGGTTCATTCTAGTAAAGTCTCTCACCCTAGATGCCATAGTAGGATCATGGGGAACTTGGTCCCCTTGGTTAATTTGGTTGGCCATAGCATGAGACAATATGGTAATAGCATCTCAGAACTATTCATGAGCTACTCCTCTATCTTGAGGAGCTTGAGGAGTGGGAGGAGCCGATTGTTCCTCGGTGTACGAGCTCTTCTTCCTCTTGGGATCGGCATAATCTGGAATTGCAAAGAACATTCACCATGGAAAAACCTTACTTTAACTTCTATAGAACGACATAGATCATGAAGAAGGGAAACATTTCCTGAAACCCCTCATAACCTCTTACTCATTGTTATGGTGCACTTCACAATCATGAATAAGACTCTAATCGATGTGGTGTGTTGGATTCAGAGGAACATTAACAATCTAGTGCTCTAATACCAAGTTTGTCATGACCTAAGCCAAGGGATTAGACATGACATGGTGAATAGGGAACCCGAAGGAACCCCAAACAAGCCTCCTAGCATATCAATCACACATCCTCGATCGCGAAAGTGAATTATAACAACAAGACACATATAAATAAGGATAAAGGGACTAAAGAAAGTCTTTGATAGCATAAAACATAGAAGAGTCAAAGCTCAAGACATAAGTACATCATTTGTTCTAACAAACACCTCTAAACATAGATTTAAGCGGGGACGAAGACACTTTCCGGGCTCACCCTCATAGTTTCAAGAGCTCTACACAAAGCGAAAACAAAGAAAGAGTAACATAGCTAGTGTCCCCAAACTTGAGGTCTCACCGAATCTTATCTTCATAATGTCAAAACTAGCCACGTAGAGGATGATCATGAGGTGCTCCGGTTCCTACATGGTAACATCATGTAGCCATAGAGTATGTGTTAGTACTTTTGAATGTACTAAGTATGTAGGATGCAATGCAACAAGAGATAGGCAATATAATCGAAATGCATAATCATAAGTAAGAGATAAGTATAATAGCAACATGGCATGCATGATCAATGTTTGAAGTAAAACATGCATATAAAATCATATGCATATATAGGACTTAATACATGTGTAGGACTAGACCATCATCATAGACCATCAAGCTATCATCCAAACTCTAAGGCACCCCTCCCCATGATAAGGCGATTGAGGCACATACCTCTCAATTGATAGTACGGGGATACCATCCCCCGACCAGATGATTGAAGCTTACCCCCTCAATAAGGCAATCGAGGCTTGACACCCCCTCAACAAGGTGATTGAGGCTTGACTCCCCCTCAACAAGGTGATTGAGTGTTGATACCCCCCTCAACAAGGCCATCATCTTGCAATATCATAAATAAATTTCATAAATTCAGCATATATATACATTCCTTTCATCATCATAAAGACACTTAACTCATAAGCCATGCATTAGACCTTCAATAACTCAGGAACCCTTAACCGGATATTTTATCAAACACTTGGCGGGTATGTAATGCTAGTACAAATTCATGTCATTCAAGAGTGAAATTATGCAAGTAAATTCAATGTAAAACCACTCACCAACTCTTGGTCATTCCATCATGCAATAAACATCAAAACCTTTCATCAAAGCTCAAGATAGATCAAAGTTTCGTGGCTCAAAACATGCTTAAACAATTAGACTTTTATAAAACCCCAATACTGTTCATAGTCAAATTCTTAATAAATAAGACCCATAAGTAGATCAACTTAGAATCATGCAATTTAGGCAAAAAGGAAGCTTAGGATTCATGAGTGAAAGGAAACCATGAATGAAATTCACATACCTTGATTTTGGAATTCGTTGATGAAGATTTGAATGGAGACTTGAATCTTGGATGAATTCCTTAAGATCCGGAAAGAGATTTAACACTTGAATTTTGAGAGAAATATTAGTCTAAGTGTTTGAGAGAGCATTGGGGAATGTCTTGTATTATATGAAGGTGAAATATGGCTAACCATAAGTATTTTCATGAGTGGAAAGACTTAGGCCCAAGACCCAAAACAGTCACAAAAATATATAGAGGTACGCTTCTGGCTTGTCGCACCTAGGGCGCGAAAACCTCTCTTGAATTCGCATTGTGCAATTTTTGGATTTTGATACGATTGCTCTAAAATTTGGATTAGACCCATTTCCCACTTAATTGTTCCCCCTGAACAAAAATATGAAGTCAGATTTTTGATATCACGCACGAATTTTGAGATATATGGAAATTAGAATTTTGGGCATTTTTTGGGGTCGTTTTAATATCTCCCCCTTGGGAACATTCGTCCTCGAATGTCAAAGAAATGTACATGAGAAAGGTAATCATGAAGAAATCAACCCTAATAAGAATACAACAATACACTTAATCACCATTTTCAAAATCTCAATATAAGAGTCAAAATCATCATGAACTTGTCAACATAAGCATGAATGCATGCAAATGACATGGGGTTGAAACATAAGATTCGAAATCACAACAAAAGGACTTGACATAATATCATAAGCTTGAATAGAATGAAGAGATACGGATATTGTTTCTCCATGCCCCCTCAGGCTCCCCGAGAGACACTTTCGACTTGACGAATCTTCCAAAGAGCCTTAACAAACACCATGTCCTTATCACTCAAATTTAAATAAACAGAACTCACTATACGGATATTGTTTCTGCATGCCCACTCGAGCTCCCTGAGAGACACTTGGCAAATCTTCCAAAGAGTCTTAACGAACAACACATCCTTATCAATCAACTTTAAACACACACAACTCACTTTAGTACCAAAAGTCACCATCTCCCCATTGGGTGAAAACCTCCTCTCTACCATTCCTCACCAAGACCTCCAACTCTATTAAGGTGGAATCAAGGCATTGCTTAACTAGACCCCTTCAACCAAAGAAACTTTGGAACCATCAAAACCACTACACCATCATTCTCAACTTCACCCAACCTTTACCCAACCTAGTCAACTGGTGAACTCCTCCAACCACCTGCTTGCCACCCAAATATTCCCATTTTCCATAATTAACAAGCAATCTCACATTCCTCAAAATTCACAACATCACCCTTAAACGATTCACAAGCTCTTTCCCACTTTTGGAAACAAACCAACATTCCATCACCAAAGACTACCACAACATATCAAGGTAGGGATTAAAGACCCTATTCATGAGACCTATAGACATAACTGGTGTCCCAGCTACACCAAAAGACACCACTCCAGACTCAAAATATTGGAAAGGATATCAAGGACTCATTAACCAGGGAATTGATTCAATAGAAATAGCGTATGTTCAACACCCCCAACTCTCACAAGATGAAAAATGCAACCCTTAAAGATCAATTGTACCTTAAGACAAGAAATGGGCTTAGCCCTTCACTACCACTCAATGACGGGTTTAATAGAGAATTGGAATTTAACTTTACGGGCCCTACAATCAATGGAGACACAATATGCAGGCAACTAATCCATCCTAAGTATGACATCAAAATCCACCATATCAAATCCAACAAGTCACAAGGCAAGACCTAAATGCAAAATGACCACGAAACAATTTCTATAGACCATTCTAGCAACAAAAGGAATAATGAAGGGAATAGGGACACTCGAACCTTCCCATGCATACACATCAAGGTCAAAGAAAACTTTAACATACCGATAACAACATCGGGCACCTCATCTACCCCTTGTCTCCTTTGAAGAACATAGAACCGATTATGTCGTGGAGCACACCCACGGCTATCTTGGGCCTCTTGATTCACATGACTACCTTGTCTTGAAATCGACTACCTTTACGCCTTCTCTGAGCATACGGAGAATCAATTAGCTTGTGACCCACTTCACTACAACCATAACAAGCATTGGCCTTCCTCAAGCATGGCCACCATGGTTCCTCCCACACCTTGGACACTTAGGATTAGTTCTCCCATTATTGCCATCTTGCCATTTTGAGGTAGACACCCTATCAATAGCCAACCTCTTGTTTGGAGCATTGTCAGACTATTGTTCTTGGAAATTGTCATCAAATCAAGCCTTCTTGAACCCCTTACTTCTTCTCTTGCTAAGCTTTTCCTCCTCAAGTTGCTCGACATAAGTCATGAGGTGGGAAAAATCCCTATTATTTATCAATATAGTGGCACGACACTCCTTATTCACAAAAAATCGAATACACCCATCACAAACTTATTCATTCTAGACCTCAAACCAGTAACCAATTATGGAGCATATTTGGAGAGTTTGTTGAATTTGAGGGCATACATGAATTCCATCATATTGGTCTCCCTAAGCTCAAGAGGGAAGAACTGATTGAGAAAAATCACCTTAAACTCCTCCCAAGGAATAGCATCATGATTTCCCCTTTCCATCTTCCATTGCACAAACCAAACCAAATTTGAGCCTCCCCCTTTAGTTAGTAGGTCGCCAACTCTGCCTTTTACTCAGAGTTCACCCCTATAATAGTCAACACTTTGTACACCTCAAAAATGAACTCTTGGGGATCCTCATCCACCTTAGACCTATGGAACTCCGGTGGATTCATTCTAGTGAAGTCCCTTACCCTTGAGGGCGAGGTGAGAGCATGAGGAGCTTGGGCCCCTTGGTTGATTTGATTGTCCATGACATGGGACAACATAATCATACCATTTCGAAACTCAATCTCGGTAGCTTCTCCCTCTTGAGGTGCTTGAGGAGTGGGATAAGCCGGTTGTCCCATTAGTGCATGACCCCTCCATGGTCTTCCTCTTTGTAGTGGAATGGTCAACAACTAGAAGAGCAAAGAACATTCATTAGGGGAAAAGGACCTTACCTTACAACTAAGGCACGATATAGACCATGAAGAAGTGAAACATTTCCTATAATGGCTCATAGCCTTTTACTCATAGTTGTGTTGCACAATACAACCATAAATAAGACTCCAATTGATGTGGTTTGTTGGATGCCAGGGACCATTGACAACCTAGTGCTCTGACACCATCTTTGTCACGACCCAAGCCTAGGGCCTAGTCGTGACCGGCTAATGGGGAACTCTAAAGGACCCCAAATAAGCCTCTTAGCATATCATACACACATCCTTGGTCATGGAAGCAAGCTAAAACAACAAGAGAGATATTCACAAGAGGAATTAGAAGTAAGGGAGAGGGAGAGAGAGTTTTAATACTTGAATAATATAAATGAGTCAAAGTTGAAGCATAATACATAAGTTGTCCAATAACACCTCTACACATAGAACTTAGTGGGGGCCAAGACAAGCGATCAGGCTCAACCTCATAGTCAAAAGCACATGACATAAGAAGAGTCATACATAACATAAATCAAGAGAAGTATGTCCTCGGAGTTAAGGACTTACCAACTTGCTTGAATATATATTACTAGCCACGTGGTGGAGGATGCTGATCAAATGGAGCTTCGGTTCCTACATGATAAAATCATGTAGTCATAGAATATGTGTTAGTACGTTTCAATGTACTAAGTATGTAGATGCAATGCAACAAGAGATAGGCAACAAAATCGAAATGCATAATCATAAGCAAGGGATAAGTATAATAGCAATATGTCATGCATGATTAATGTTTGAAGTAAAACATGCTAGTAAAATCATATGCTTATATAGGACTTAATATATGTGTAGGAATAGACCATCATCATAGACCATCAAGCTATTATTATGCACTCTAAGGCACCCTTCCCTTAATAGGATAATTGAGGTACATACCCCTCAATTGGTAGTATGGGCATATCATCCCCCAACAAGATGATTGAGGCTTAGTACCCCCTCAACAAGGCAACCAAGGCTTGGCACCCACTCGACAAGGTGATTGAGGCTTGACACCCCTTTAACAAGGCAACCTAGGCTTGAAACCCTCCTGAAAAGGTGATTGAAGCTTAACACCCCCTAAACAAGGCCACCGAGGCTTAACACCCCCTCGACAAGGTGATTGAGGCTTGATACCCCCTCAATAAGGCCATCATCTCTCAACATCATAAAAATATTTCATGAATTCAACATATATATATATATATATATATATATATATTCCTTTCATCACCCGAGAGCCACTTAACTCATAAGCCATGCAATAGACCTTTAATAACTCAAGAACCCTTGACCGGATATTTTATCAAACACTTGGTGGCTGTGTAATGCTAATACAAAATCATACCATTCAGGAGTAAAATTGTGCAAGTAAGTTTAATGTAAAACCACCCACCAACTCTTCATAATACCATCATACAATATACATCAAAACCTTTTATCAAGACTCAAAATAGATTAAAGATTCATAGATCAAAACATGCTTAAACAGTCACACTTTAATGAAACCCCACATAGTTCATAATAAAATTCTTAATAAGCAAGATGCATAAGTAAATCAACTTAGAATCATGCAATTTAGGTAAAAAGGAAGCTTGGGCTTTATGGGTGAAAGGAACCCATGAATGAACCCACATATCTTGACTTTAGAGAATTCCTTGATGAAGATTTGATGAAGACTTGAAGCTTGGTGGAATAGTTTAAAGAATACATAAGAAGTTTTATGACAATTTGACAACATTGTATACAAAAATTTCTAAGCAGATCACTTTGGAATTGTTACCCTTGGAAAGGCATTTTCGAGAAGGTTTTATTAAGGTTATGAGGTTCAGCTCTACACTTCTTGCTTCTGGTCACTTGTCCTCTCATATGGAGTCAACATACAGGGTACGAGCCCTTTGATCTCCTCACTTCACTTATAGGATGACAACATTCAAAATTTGAGGTTCAGGCTCTACACTATCCCTTATATTAGGTTATTTGTCATATCTACTCTAGGGAGACTTACTCGTAGTTCGAGGTCTAGACTCTGTGCTTTCTTCCATTCATAGCTCAAGAATATTGACACTTTTGGAAATAATTTAGCTTTATTAGGTTCATTCATTATTAGTTTAGTTTTTCTGTGCACCTGTCGAGCTTATGGGGATCTGCTCGGGTTTCTGCTAAATTTGCACACAAGTGTACCTTCTAGGCTTATGGGGGCTCAATTATCTTTGGTTGCTTTAGGTCTTATGTGTTCGTATCATGACCTGGTCCCCGTCTGATAGTGCCTGTTAGGTCCTACCTATAGGAAAGCCAATTACCCAACCCCAAGGTACCTATCCTAGCTCTCTAGTCACAGTCATAATCGATATAGTAATATAACAACCATGACTTACCCAGAAGCTGAAAGTCAAATGTATAAAGCTACAATAGACACAAGTTTTATATATATATATATATATATATATATATACACACACACACAACCATAAAATATACAAAACCAGAAGTGCTTCTACAAATACATGTCACTAGTGTACAAGTCCAATGTCTGGAAACAAAAGACAACCATAAAAAAACAGGAGATTGCGATGAATTTGGAGTTGCTGGTGCTCAATAATAATCTCCTGAGCTCTCCCAAAATTTCCTAAAAGTCAATGCCCACAGATAAAACCTAAACCTGCACCATAGGAAGATGTAGAAAGTAGGGGTGAATACTAAAATAAGGCACCCAATAGGAATCATCAGCCAACTAAGTGAAATAATATAAATGAAGAGCTCAAAAGTAGATAATTGTAGCAAATCAAATAAATCGACCCAGATCAAAGAATGAGCATCCCAGAAAAATCCTTGAAATCTCAATTGAACTGAAACATCGTATTGTATGTGTGTGCAAGGCCCTAATATCCATGCTTCTACGCTACTCTAGCCCCAATAAGCCTGGTAGTTACACCCATACAATATAACTGACAAAAAATCTCTAGACCCAAAAATATCACCACAGAGGCCAGCTGTCAACATCACACGATCATGGATCAAGTTGTACAAGGGTGTAAGACCCTAATATCTATGCCTGAACGCCTCCTGAATCCCATAAGCCCAAAAGATACACCCACACATAATTAGGGTGTAAATAGTTGTGGATCCAAGGGCAATTAGCCAAGCCCTTAGCCCGAAGTACCATATAGCAATTGGTTCCTCGACCCATCCAAGATTCGGTATCACATGTGGCCTCATAACCCTAGCCTTCCCGACCTGGCCTCTGGTAAGGGGAGTCAGCCAGGGTCAGATGGTCTAACAATATACATAACAATGGGATGTATACCCCATGGGAGAAAAAATCACCCTAACATAATCAACAGGGTCTTAAACCCGAAATGTAACTGGCAGTATCCCCAACCTATATCAACAAATGCTCGAACCACAGAATTAGTATTCGTTACTTGGCATCCTAATCATAGCTACTGGGACTAAAACCATGGGGAGTGTCACCTAGTGCTTAGAGTCTCAAACATAGCCATCGAAGCTCGGAGCACAGGGAGTGTCATATAGGACTTGAGGTGTCAAAAAAGTCACTCACTTAGCTAGTATATCTGGATCCAAAACTCCAAAGAAATATCTGTCATGCCCCAAAGTCCCTTTAGGGTGGACTAGCACCCGTCGCCAATAAGGCTCGGGAGAACCAACCTGTATCTATGCATTTTCTATACATACTATAAGGGGTTTCTATGTTTGACATTCCTTTAAGAATATAAACAGTGATGATAAGCCAAAAGGAAATGCATATGACTAGGCCGTTGGGGCCCTAGTGTCTATAGTGCGAGACATGACATCACTTTACTTTACATAGTCTACAAAGCCTCTAAGTAAAGAAAAATATCTGATAAGGGTCGGGACGGCCCTGCCTCAACAAACTGTGCAATAAAAACATGTAAGCTCTAGACATATACAATGCCCTGAAGCAACCTGGAGCTTGCTGACAGTAGCTGAATATTCTATACTCCTACTGGGGAGATCTACTAACACCTGTACCTGCAGCATAAAATGCAGGTCCCCCGTAAGGGACGTCAGTATG
>JAOTQR010094527.1:0-31264 GCA_025774065.1 Solanum ossicruentum | reverse complement strand
TTGTCATGTTATCTTACATGATTATCTACATGTCATATGCTACATATACAGTCCTACAGTTCCAATATTGTGACCACTAAAAGAATTATCTCAAAGGTAATTGAAGGATACAATATACAATTTTTGATAGTTGGTAGCCTGAGGGGTGGAGATAGCACCTAGACAGGGACGATCCTATCACGGGGGTAGCCCGAGGGGTTGAGTATAATCTATCCAGGGATGAACCCGATATAGTTTCACCACTAATTAGTTGGTCATTTGTTTTATAGCTGTGCACAGATTATACAGTAAAGGTAAAGTAAAATAAAGAACATAAAGTACCTGATCCCACAATATAACTAAAGGTGGTCTCTTATGTTACACCAGTATGCAGTTTCATTTGAGTTGTTACTTGATATACAATATATCTTACCTTACATACTCAATACATTATCTCGTACTGACGTCCCTTACGGGGGACCTGCATTTCATGCTGCAGGTACAGGTGTTAGTAAATATCCCCAGTAGAAGTACAGGATATTCAGCTGCTGTCACCAAGCTCCAAGTTGCTTCGGGGCTTTGTACATATCTAAAGCGTACATGTTTTTATTGCATGGTTTTTTGAGGGGGAGCCTGTCCTGAACCTTATCAGTTGTTTTGGTTTATTTAGAGGCTTTGTAGACTATGTAAAGCAAAGTGAAGTCATGTCTAGTACCTTAGACACTAAGGCCCCAACGGCCTAGTCATATGCATCTCCTTTTGGCTTGTTATCACTATTTATATTCTTAAAAGCATGTCAAACGTAAAAACCCCTTATAGTATGTATAGAAAATGCATAGGTACAGGTTGGTTCTCCCGAGCCTTATCGGCGACGGGTGCCAGTCCACCCTACCGGGACTTTGGGGCGTGACACTGAGCTTGAGGAATTCCTTGTCTTTTGGATATTTTTTAATTTTTGATGAGACAGTGATGGTATTTTATTTTGGCAATTATGCTATTGATGGATATTTAGACAATTTTTAACTTTTTTGGCTGTAAATAAATTTTAATTTGTGTTGTCATAGTATAATGTTTAGTTTTGTTATTTCTTTTATTTTTCTTGATGAATGATTGCAAATTTTTGTAAAAACTCATGCATAGATGACTAGTGTCCAAATGTAATATTGTGTCTCAAGTCCTTAGTAGTCTGATCAGTAATGATCTATATCTTTGACCTAGATAGTGCAATGAATGAGGAGAATGTACTTACTAATTAGTCCTTTCTTTATAAATCAACCCATAAATGGATTTGAGGAATCTTGAGTTGACTACGTGAGTAATTGAGCTTGGATATGCAGTGATTGAAAAATTGCAAGTGTGTTGCCATTTTTTTGATGATAGTCATTTTGCTAATGTGTGATTAGTTATCTTGTTGAATGCTTGTATTGTATCATCTAGAACTTGTGTGGTTTGTTTTGAGGAGTAACTTTGATAATTCTGGATTAAGAGGGGATTATAGGCCTTCTTTGGTTCTGTTAGTCCAATTTGACCATAGTGACATCCCTTGGCAGTGAACTGAATCCTTAGTGAAACTCCTTTTGAGCCTTGATCCCTTCTTTGGTAACCTTGTAACCTTGACTCCTATTTATGAAAGAGGAGTCTTTTATGTTCATTACGAAGCCCTCCTTGAGTTTGAAAGTGGAGTAGTGGACAAAGGCTAGATTGGGGGTGTTAGTAGAATGAAGGATGTGTCCATCGTCAAAGAGTCGGAAATATAAAGGTAAGAATGAAACAAAGACATCGAGGAGTCCTAGAAGAAAATGAAAAGAAAAATTGAGAAACAAAAGTTTGAAAATTGAGGACCCTCCAAAGAAGAAAGAAAAGTCTTGTTGTGTAAAAGAATGCAGAAGGGAGACACTGAATATGATGAATAAAAAGAAAAAAAGATGTCAAGAATGAGACAAATGCAAAGGGACCAAAAGAACTTTTGTGCTTAAAAAGAACATGTAGAGTTAAGGAGGGATGATCAACTATTGACCATATGTTATCCTACCCAACCTTTACCCTACATTACTGTCTTAGCAAAGTCATTCGGTATCCTAATATAGACGAAAGTCAAGTGAACTTCTATTGAGAATAAGGGAAAGCCTATGGATTGAAGCTTACATGCTATTTCTCATTTGAGAGAGTGAGACTTGCGGAGATCATTTATAAAGTAATTGCATAATCTTGAGTGTTCAGGATCTTCTTTGGCGTGAGGGAGAATGGTGATGTTTTTGGGCGATGATTAGTAGCTACATGTACAATTGTGAGCATACCCATGTTTTGATTACTCCTTAGTCCTCTTTCTTGGCTTCACAGTCATGTAAGTGGTTTATGGAAGTTTGAAAAAGGATTAAAAGGTGAAAATGTATGTGTTTCTCCCTCTGTCCTTACTTGCAAGCTCTGATTTGTATAGATTGATGTTTGATTAGCTTGAGGCCAAGCACAATCTTAAGTTGGAGGTATTGATGAGTCCATATTTTAGACTGATTTTGTGTAAAATTGCAAGGAAACATTGCCTTAGTGTGCTTATAATTCCAACTGCTAAAACATATAGATGTGCTATAACTGGAAATCGAGATAAAAGTGCGCAAAAGGGAAAAACTTGGTGGAATGTTGGAAGGTGAGCAAAATTGAAAAAAATGATGTCACTGACATTCTCGATGATCCATCGAACATTCCATGAGATCACCTATCTATGTAGCAACCGAGATTCTAGGTAAAGTCAAGAGTATGATTAGAAATGGTATCATAAAGCACACTCGATGAAACCAAAGTGCAAACGTGATCACCTAAAGTTGAAGCACCCAAAACCTCAAAATACTGACAAAAAGGTGATTTAAAGAATATTTTGGTGCATCACCAAATTGGATAGGTGAAGCAAAGATTCTTTTCATAATGTTGCAGTGTTAGAAGCCTTATGAAGATGCATAGGAAAGCAGTTAAGTTGATCAGCCTTGATCGCTGAACTATATTTTGCAGCACAAACTTTCACACATTTGCATGATGCATATAACCAATTTTAAAAAGTATATTGTATATCAATTGTTCATTCCATGTCAGAACAATTAGTTTGTAGTTGTAGTACATAGAACTTTCCTTTAAAGTACAAGGGAGGTTAGGGTTTTGAAACTTTTGGCCATCATATTAGAGAAGATTAACTGGTGATAGTGAATTGATTTGTACTCAGTCTTGTTACCGATGATTTCTGCTACTATGTATGGTATTCAATCATTAATTTCTAGCATGTATAGATAAAACCCCCATGTTAGGGGTGTGCTTTTGATATGGGTCTTTGATTTATTTATTTTGTCTGTGATATCATGACTTATTTGTAGTTAATTTGGGTGAATTTATATTTGTTTCTAAGTTTAATGTATATATTTCGAGGTTGCCAACTTGGAGTTATGTTTCAAATCTCTTATTGTTACCTTAGTTGGAACTTTTAGAGTGTAGAATGGATATAATGGTCGGGAACTTTATGAGGTTTCAGTTGAAATCCACAACCATGGATTCAATGGCTATGGTAGTAGGGGTTTTGCTGCAACTTCTTAGGCTAAGTGTGTCCTCGGTGGTCTGCGTGTGAAATCTTAGCTGATTCATACGAAATACCCATGTATCATAGGTGATTTGGGTTACAAGCATCCTATCCTATTCAGTCAATATCAACATCTTCCCTTAATAGTTGTTTAATTCATTAATTAGAACTTGATAGCTTAACTCTTGTTTTACTAGTGCAACCCTCAGATCCTACAATTACTTCGTCCAATGAGTCACTTCCACCTTGAACAATGATTCTTGGTGGGATCGACCACAACCTCTAAAGTTGGGTTATTATGCTGATGATGACCTCCCCTTCTGCCATTGAGTAGTTGGGTTGAGTGACATCAAAAGTGAGATCTTTACAATGAGGCCTTTGTACTAAAGTCAAGTTTTATATGACCTTTCACCTAGAAATGAATGTTCAAGTTGAAAGGAACTATTTAAACCCTTGAAGATATGCTTAGAACTCGTGATTTTGAATTCAAAGGAAGTTGGGATGATCATCTTCTACTTATTGAGTTTTCTTACAACAACAATTACTATTCTAGCATCGGGATGACACTATTTGAGGCCTTGTATGGAAGGCATTGTAGATATGTACTTTTGTTGCTTGAAGTGAGAGAAATGACTTTGATAGGTCCGAATTCGGTTACGGAAGCTTTGGATAAGGTGAGGTTTAAAAGGGAGATAGTCAAGATGGCTCAAAGAAGACAAAAGTCTTATTTTTATACTAGGAGAAGAGATCTTGAGTTAAAGGTAGATGATTGGTTATATTTGTAGGTCTCACCTATGAAGGATGTGGTTTTGTTGTCAAGAAGTTAAAGTTGAGCCCTTTGTATGTAGGGCCTTAAAAGATCTTGAGACAAAATTTGTAAGATTGCTTTGAGTTGGAGTTTCCTATGGAGATGAGTATGGTTCATCCGGTCTTTCATTTGTCTATGTTAAGGAAGTGTGCAGGTGACCAAACTCCATTGTGTCTTTGGAAGTGGTAGGTAATGTAGAGGAGAACTTGATATACGAAGAAGTTCCAGTTGATATATTGGATAGGCAAGTGAAGAGATTGAGGAACAAAGATGTAGCATCCATTAAAGTCCTTTGTGGGAATCAATAAGTTAAAGGTACTACAGGGGAAACAGACATTTTAAGAAGTGATATTCTTATCTAGTCAAGCCTAGTGTAATACTTTAATCGTATTCATGGTGCCAAGTCATGTATGTCAACCATTCTTTGTCATGTTGCATGCATACATTCTCATAGTAACATGTTTTTATAATGTTGATACATAAGTTTGAGATTTCATGAAAATAATGTTTAAATTTCATAGATGCATTCATGTTGCGCTGAAATTTTTTTAATCACTCTTGTCAAATGTATTTTCATCACATTCGGGGATGAATATTCCCAAGGGGGATATATTATAACACCTCCAAAACGATTCAAAATGTCATTAAGGTAGAAATTCTTTAATATTATGAAATTCATATATTTTCCAAAAAATCCAGTTCATATTCTTTTTCAGGAGGAGAAATTGTATAAGAATATAGTCGCCCTAAATTTTTAGGTCTACCATATCCAAAAATAATTTTTCACATATTTTTGCACTTTCCATAAGGGTAGCTAACCTCTCCGAATCACGGAGAAGGTCCATTTTAGGGTAGAAGTGACCTTGAGTCATCCCAAGTGTAAAACAAGAAAAAATTGAACTTCGTGCAAAATTGAACTACAGTGGAACAATTCCACATCGCGGTCCTGTTTCACCCATGAATAAAAATTTTCGAAAATTTTCATATTTGAGTAAGGGTGTTTAGGACAGATCCCTAAACCCCATATAAGGGAATACTAAAACATTTACCATTTTTAGGCTAAAAATAACTCTCTAAAATAAACCTCTCAAATTCCTCTCAAAGTTCCTCCACCAAATTCCTCAAAGTTCCTATGATTTCAAGTTCCTCCATTGAAGGTCAAGTTTCAAAGTGATTCCCCAAATTTTCTCAAATCTTCTTAACCAATTTCAATTCTTTAAGCTGATGAGTGTAAAATTTACACATATTTGTTTCTCTTTTCTTATGATATTTTATTGTTAATTTTATAAATTGAGGCTAATTATACTTTGAATGGTGTATATTTCAGGTAAATATAGTTTAGATGGAGTTTTGCTGGGAAGAATGGAGATTGGAATTGGATTGGAGAAAAAAGGAATTGAAATCAAATAAAAGTGTACCTGGTCGCATTTGTACTCCGCAAACACAGACCTATGAAAGTTAGTGAAGTGCGAACGTGCTGAGTCTAGGTCCGTAGGCAAAGCAGATGATAATTACTCTCGACAAATGCGGAGTTATAAGACATGTTGACCTCCTAAATGCCATCAAAGCTCCCCAAATGCGATGTGATTAAGCGACTAACATCAGGGTAGTTTCGTAACTATACCATTTTAATCCCAAATTAGAATATAAATGTACTCCCAACCCTCTATTTAATAGATTAGAATACATTCATTGCTTCATCAGTGTTCATACGATTTTGGAGAGAAGAAGCACACCTTAGCTTAGATTTCTAATTTTGGGTAAGGATTTATAGAAAGTTTTCTACAATTACTTGAGTGGATTGAAGAGTGTGTGCTCTCAGTGTATAAATTCTTCACTTACTCTTTCTTTTCATGTTCTTAAATTCATAAATTGTGGATTTAAAGAGTATTGGATGTTAATTTTTATGGTTATTAATTGTATATCTTGTTTTCATGGTTAGTTGATTATTTACTTGCAAATAAAGTGGGTTTCTCCCTAAATCCTTAGATTATATTCAATTGATTTATGGGTTCATTCTTACCTTCGTGTTTAGGTTATAATTTGAGGTAGCGAACTTGAATATAACTTAGATCTTCAATTATTTCATGAAAGTGTGTAGTTCAAATGGATGGTTTTGTATGATGGTCATGGGTTTGTGTTTTGAATGACTTAATTGGATTCAGTCACTAACATTTTAGGAATTTTGCTCATGAGTTGCTCAAGCCAAGCGTGTCTTTAAGTGATTGAATATTGAGGCTTTAACAAGCTCTTTCGTAACACCATCACTATCGTATATGAACTGGCGGTTACAAGAAGCCCATCCTATCCATAGATTTTATATGATGCTATTATGATGGATTGATTGGGACTTGATTGATTCTCATATTCCTGTCTTTTCTCCCTTGCTTGATTAGTCCCTATCCCAGTTCCCTTAGTTGTAGTTTATAGCTTATGGTTCCTCCCATTATTGTTAGTAGTTGTGGTATTCGCTTGTTGGATTGAAACTAGTAGCTTGCTGTCCTTGATTTGTTTAATTCTTCTCACATTTTTCCCTATGAGATTTGACCCCCGACTCTTTTGTTGGATTAATATGTTGATAACAATCATCCATACATGCAATAGAGAAGTAGGTTTGAATGTCATTATAAGGGTATGTAGTTCTTTCATCCATTGGTTCTTCCACTTATGGAGCTCAAACCTCCTTTTTAATGAAATTTCTTATTTTCAAGGATTATTTCTTTATGGATATCTTCTATTACTACTCTAATATGTGTTTTATGATAGAAGTTATTGGTTATTTGTCTATTACTACTCTAACTGATATGGATTGACATTATGACTTGTTTTAGGACATTAAAGCTATGTACGATGATATCTTGAAAAGCTATGAAAGATTATAGATTTTTAAATGGATTTATGCTACCTAAGTCAATGGTTTTGTTTTGTTGATGGCGGGCTGATTTGAATGGTTTCTAAATGATCTTTATTTAATTCATCCATGTCCAATACTGTTGAGTTTTATGATTTTAAGCTTATATGCATAGACCCACTATGTGTTGACTAAAGTTACATGACAAGTTTTTTATGTTGATGAAAGCATATTTCAAGATTGACAAGTTATGAATGTTGTGAATTTTTAAGGGCTAATAAGCATGTTATGAATTCATAATAATGTTATGAAAGATATGAAACACTTGTATGATGCCATGGTATTATGGATTTGATGAGCTACTCCTATAATAATACTATGAATTATGAAGTTATGCTTTATATGATTATGAAAATGATTAAAGTATCCTGTGGGATGTTCACTTCGCACTGAGAGGACCTTGGTAGATTTCCATTGTCCCTAAACTACGTTTCACTATTGGTTTGTATTATTTTTATTTAAATGGGCTTACACCTACCGAAAATGCCATGTTGTAAGGTAAGAATATCTTTTAACTCCTACAAAAAAGACCATGCTGTGAGGTATGGATATCTTCCAGCACCTACCTAAAGACCATAAAATAATATAAGAATATCTTCTAACACCTACCGAGAAGGCCATGTTGTAAGGTAATGATATCATGTACATCTACTAAAAAGGCCATGTCATAAGGTAAGGGTATCATGTAACCCCATCAAAAAGTCTATGCTGTAAGGTGCGGGTATGGTTTACCTTGGCAGAGTAAACCACTTCTTTTTTTTGGTGTGAAGTAAACATCAGAACTCCATGTAGTAGTTTGTATGGTTTTATAAATCGATTATGGTCTCTTCTGATATATGTATGCTACGTTATGAGATTTAGACTATTTTCCATACTTGTTGTGACTAAAGATTGCGCATTCATGTCCTATTGAGCTTATTATCTTTGTATATGATTATATATCTTGATTATTATGGCTTATGATCTTTTGTTTTAATACTCCTCTCATACTTAGTATATTCCAAGTACTAACACATATATTTTGCCTACAAAACTAACCATGTAGGGATTGGAGCTCCTATTCATCCACTTCTATGCGACTAGTTGGTTCATTAAAGGCTTATTTATGGTGATTCCTCCACACTAGGGACAACAACTATTTTGTATCAAGTTTGTGTTAATACCTATTTACTTTTGTTATCTTCTTTTGAGTGTGACCCCGGGGGATGTCTTGATGGCCATTTTACTCATGCTTAGAGGTGTTGTTGAATTATATGAAGTTCTTGACTCTGATGACACTTATGTATCAATGATGATTTCCTTTATTCCCTATCCCTTTTATGTTGTTGCTTGATGTTGATAAAAAGAAATGATCTTCCTAAGCCACTACCCTAAAGCTTGAGTTCCGTTAACCCTCCCCTCAGTCTTTGTTGTGATTGGATAATAGAAATTCCTCTCCTCTTTATATCCCCATAGGTTGAGTTCAAAGCATCGAATCCTCTTAGTTTGAATTTTTGATTCTTGATTTGTGCTTCCGCAACCAAGGATGTGCTTACATAAGCTATATGGTTTGCTTTGGGGTAGCTTTGGGTTCCTCATTTGTCGTATCACACCTACGTCTTATGTTTGGATTGTGACACTATTGAGATAACATAATTACCTCGAATGTCATTTTTGATCAAATTATTATTTTGACCTTTCTGAAATATGCCTTGAGTAATTTTCAATCAAGTTTAAAAGTCGGAGTTTGAAAATCTTGTAAAAAGTTGGATTTTTTCTAAAGAATGAGTTTTTAAAGTCTTAAGTTGGAAATTTATGAGTTTTGGGCTCATTTTGGATTTCAGATGTTTGATTCCGATTCTTTTTCCATCAGCTTTGGAATGCCAAATTGGTCTAGGAGAATTTAAAGAACTTAATTTGGAGTTAAAGCAGATATTCTAGTCCAAAAATTGCTTTTTTGAGTTCATTTTGAATCATATGTTTGACTTTGGTTAACATTTGGTGTTCAGAGGTTTAGATCGAAATTTTGTCAATTCTAGTAGTTTCGGATGGTAAAACTAACACTAAAAATGACTTCATTGTAATTTTTAAAGCTTTCAGCAAGATTTTGAGTTTTTGAGTCCGAAATTAGTTTAAACAATCCTTCTTAGGTTTTGGGCCAAGGAGGCCTTGAATTTGAATTCTGGTAGTTCCATGGAGTTTGGAATGTCATTTCTGGTAGGGTTTCATGTTTGGGTTATGTTCGGCTTATGTTCATGGGATTCTGAATGAATCCTTAAGGGTCTAGTTCTTGATTTTTATATCCTGTGTATTTACTTGTGCAATAGTTTCTGGTGGAGTAATTTACTCTCATTCTTTGCGCCTGTAGCTCCGCATTTGTGGAATTCAATTTATTTAGACCTCCACATTCACCAAGAGAGGGACCGCATTCGCGGGAGAGGGACTACATTCGCAAGAGAGGGACCGCATTCATAGAGTTGTAGGAGCTAAGCTCTAGAAGTCTCTAAGTTTGTGGAGTGCTGCTTAGCATAAGTCTCTCCATTCACGTTATCTTCTTCACGTTGATAGAGTGTAGTGGCTTTGTTAGTCTCCATATTCGTGGATACTTATCCATATACTTAGAGTGTTACTTATCCCTGAACCAATGAACTCTTTTATTGACGTGTTTAAGCCCTTTTCCACCATTTCTAATATTCCAAGATACATTTTAGAGAGGAACTTCAAGCTTTTTCTAGACAAATCGATTGAGTAATTATTTTCTAACCTATTTTATTGATTTTCATTGATTAATTTGTGTTTTAAACTTATAATTTTGGGATTTTAATGGTTGAATTTGGGGATTTCTCGGACTTTGATTTCTAAACTTTGATTGATGATTTCTCTCTCATCTTATTTCCATTTTTGAAAAGATTTTCACCAATGAACTCCTTGTTACTTGAGGCATATCTTCGTGTATAAATTTTCAAATTGCAGCTAGCTTTTCTATCATGGGAATTTTGACCATTTTAGCTTTTTCTTTAAATTGATTGATTTTAGTGTCATTAGATTCGTTATGTGATTATTATACTATATTTGGATAGGTTTTGAAGATTGGATTATTGTAAAAAAGGGAAAGCTTTGGATTTGACATGTTTCAAGACTTTATCTAAGGCAACTGGACTTCTATCATTTTTTTTAAGTATGATTGAGCCCTGTATGCTTCTATGGTTATGGAATTGAGCAATTTGATGACATAAATTGGGGATAGAGTTGTATAATTATAGGCTTTGATTATGGAATTTCGATTTGAGTAATTGTGGATATTGTTTACTCATATACTTATGCTATATTGTAGCAATTGTACACTATTTGATGTTCATCTGAAGATTGTGATGATGTTAGAAGTATATTATAAATACTAGAGCACTTGAGAATTTCTCTATTTCAATTGTTGAATTATACAATGTGTATGGACATCTTACATGTTCTCTTTCGATGAGTATGAATATTGTGCTATTATTAGATGTTTTTTTGATGATCCATTGATGATGAAAAACCCAATGAAAATGGTTTCAGATAGAGAAAAAGAAAAGAAAAGAAAAGCCGAAGGGAAATGATTATGGCTAGAGAAAGAGAAAAGAAAGAATAGAAATGAATCGTCATGGTTCCGGTGGACACATGGTCCATGCGTGGCCCCTTTAAGTTCTATTGTAACACGACTAATGGATGTGTATCATAGGACAAATATATATCATGATTATTTTACATTCCTTTGCATTATTCACATCTTGTGGCATTCATTTCATCTCATATCACACCTTATTTGATGCCATTATGTGTTTGGCTTCTAAGACTAGATATCTATTATACCCTTTGACTTATGTACCAATTGTATATTATGAGATATGACTTTATATGATGAGTGCATATTATATCCTCATGATTTGTTGATATTGTATATATTGTGCTGGGACTTTTTTGAGTGTAGGTTTGTAGTGCAGTGGTATGTGGTTTTGAGTTAAGGAGTTGTATTCTTCATTGCTTTTTTTTTTATGTTAGTTTTCATTTGCTGAGTATCTTGAGTTTTGGTGCTCACTGTTTGCTACATTTTCTAGTTGTTGAGCCTGGTCCCCCTTGTTAGCTTCTTTCATTTTTAGGTTGAGCATCAGGATCACTCGTGAGGTAGCTTGTTGTTCCTTCAGTAAGACATTGAGGAATTTCTCTTATGTTATGTTCTTTTAGGGGAAATAACATTGAGACTTATATTTCATTTGAGTATTCTTGATTTAGAGGCTTGTATGACACCTGTTCTGGGAAGCTTGTAGTTTGTTTTTCCTTATGTTATGGATCCTTTTTAGATTATTCTATCTTCCGCTTTTATAATTATATTGAGTTTCTCGGGTTTCAAGCTGACTCGCATTTGTGGGTTATGTCAGTTCCATCATATGCATATTTCAGTTAATAATAATTTTGTATCAAAGCACCAGGTTCATAGGTCTCATATGTGTACAAGTCCAGTCAAATAAAGTCTTAAGGATCAGTGTGGAAACATCAGTTTCTTATTTTTTAGAGGCTTTAAAGATTGTTAGGAAATTTTCTTTTACTTCATTCTTATAAATTTCTGCATGGTTTTGTTAAAGTATTGAATGGTCATATGCCTTTTTAATAGATGGTGAGCTATAGAGCTACTGCTGCTACAGAATGAGGGGTGGAAACCCCTGGTGTTACTATTGAGAACCTAGTTAGGGTTAGGAGTCATGCTAGAAGACGATGCCAAGAAGCCACACCGAGAAGAGATTATGAGTGGGGTATCTCCCCCAAGCCAATCGTAAAGCCTAGATAGGAGTAGCTTCCTCATGAGTTTGTTGTAGACAACTACTCCAAGATACGCTATGGAGAATTTTTGGTATCCTTGAGACTTTGGGGCAAGTAGTTAGCTCTACTGATATATCTAGTACTTTATAGACTCGGGTTAGGGTTCAGCCCGAAGAGCAGCAGTAGGCCTTTAAAGCGTAGCTTTAGGCAGAGCAGCCACTAGTAGCACCGATTATTAAGAATCCACAAGTAGCTGACTTCAGGGATAAGGAGTAATGTATATATAAGAGGTTTAGAAAGATAGATCCACCTCAGTTCGAGGATGGCAAGACAGAGGATGCACATGAGATTTTTGTGACTTACTGGGAGTTATTTAAGATTGTGGGGTTGGTCGAGACCTATGGTGTATGATATGTTACCCTCCATTTCTATTGGCTAGCTAAGGAGTGGTGGGGGAACTATTTGGCATCATTTCATGTCAAGGCCCCTTTGATGAGTTGGGAGATGTTTTCTATTGCCTTGTATCATCAATTTATTCCGTGGAGTATCTATGAGGAGAGCTGTCTGATATTTGAGGGTTTGAGGTAGGGTACTACAACTATTTATGAGTATGAGGTTTGCTTTTATCAGTTGGCTCATCATGCTATATCCATTATTCCTATTGAGGCAAAGAGAGTTTTCCAATTTGTGAGAGGGTTGACTTATTATATCATAGAGTTGGTATTTTTGTTAGCTAGAGATATAGCTTCATTCCACCGGTTGTTGGTGCCGCCATGGAGGCAAAGTTGACGCAGAAAGAGGAGTTCTGGGACCCTAAAAGGGTTTGTACATTAGGATAATACTCAGGTTCCTCATTTATAGGCAGGGACATGACTAAAGGAGGATGATCATATCAATATCGCGAGGCCCATGTAGCCTTGGTTGCTTCTGATGAGGTCCTTATGATTTTTATAATTCAGGTCAAGGTTCATCTGGTTGCCAGCAGAGGCCAACGCATCGGGAAGGCTATCACATTCCTCCTACTATGGCATAGTACTAGCAAGACCTAGATCATTTAATGGTTGTAGATCTCCTGATTATCTGATTCAATAATACTGTAACACCCCACACCTTACAATATTAGCATAATGCAAATGAAACATGACATGGTTGGCTAATTGACGCTAAATTTTAAAAGTGCTTGAATCTCACGTTAATGGGCTATATGTACATCTAACGCTTAAGAGGGTCGAGTGAATACATGTTCTATGTCGAAGTGAGGAGGTTACGACCTTAAATGAAGTGAGAGAATTGAGGTGCTTGTAGGACTTAGGAAGCAAGTAGGTGAGTCTGCTACTTGCTTAGCTTAAATTTGTTAGTTTGTTGAGGCGGGGCCTATCCCGACACTTATCATATGTTTTTCTTTACTTAGAGGCTTTGTAGACTATGTACAGCAAAGTGACGTCATGTCTCGTACTATAGACACTAGGGCTCCAACGGCCTAGTCATATACATTTCTTTTAGGCTTGTTAACACTTTTTATCTTATTAAATGCATGTCAAACGTAGAAACCCCTCATAGTATGTATAGAAAACGCATAGCCACAGGTTGATTCTCCCGAGCCTTATTGGCAACGGGTGCCAGTCTGCCCTAACGGGACTTTGGGGCATGACAAATACCCTATAAACACCCATTCTAGGCCTCATCGTTCCTACTCCACCACATAGTTAGAGATTCAACATCACCAGGTAGAGGTTCAACACCGTAGAGTAGGGGACATGTTACAGGTCAGACTTATAGAGGTGGATGTACGAATGGTGAGGAAGAGTAGATATTTCTAAATATTCTTGTAGTAGTAGGGGTAGCTTCTATGAGTGAAGGTCAAGGTGGCCATTGTTATGATTTTATAGATAGACCCGAGGCTGAGGTCATTCATGCTATGATTACAGGTATTGTTCTTATTTGCCATCGCCCTAAAACTGTGTTATTGGATCCTGGCTCCACTTATTCTTATATGTCTACAAACTTCTCCTAGGGTGTTAACTTGTCATGTGATACTATATTTATGGCTATTCATGTTTTGACCTTGATAGGTGAGCCCTTAGTAGTGGATTGGGTGTAGCAATCCAAACTTGTGACCTTATCAATCTATGAGACTTAGGTTGATATGATTAATGTTGATATAATTGATTTTGGTATTATATTAGGGATGAATTGACTTTCTCTTCATGGGGCTATTCTTGATTGCTATGCTAAGACTGTGACATTGGCTATTCAAGCTAGAGTTGGTATTGAATGGTACAGTTCTCACAGATCCTATCCTGAAAAAGTCATAGCTTATATTAGAACATGAAAGTTAGTGAAGCAGGATTGTCTTTCATGTTTGGCTTTTATCCGTAACAGAGGTGTTGAGCAACTACTGATGGAATCTATTCCTATTGTTTGAGAATTTTCTGATGTATTTCTTTTAGACCTTCCTAGAGTCCCTCCTGATAGGTTCATTGACTTTTCCATTTATCATAAGTTGGGTACCCAGCCCATTTCTAATCCTCCCTACTGTATGGTTTCGACTGAGTTGAAGGAGCTAAAGGAGCAGTTCCAACATCTCTTGGGTAAGGGGTTCATATGCCCTGGTGTGTCTCCATGGATTCCCCTATTTGGTTCGTGAAGAAGAAGGAAGACTCTATGAGTTTTTTTATTGACTATAGGCAGTTGAACAATGTGATAGTTAAAAACAACTATACCCTCTTAGGTTTGATAATCTATTTAACCAACTTTTGGTATAGTGGTATTTACAACATTAATTTGAGATTTGAATATCATTAGCTAAGGATCAAGGCTTTTAACATTCCTAAAAAAGCTTTTCGGATGAGATATGGGCACTATGGGTTCCTTGTAATGTCCATTTAGTTGACAGATGCTCCAACAGTATTTATGGAGTTGATGAATGGTATATGTCGACCATATTTGGATTCCTTTGTTATTGTTTTCATTGATGATATATTGATTTACCCCAACATCAAAGAGAACCATGTGCAACACTAGAGGGTTGTACTTCAGTTGCTTTGAGAGGAGAGGTTATACACCAAATTATCTAAGTGTGGGTTATGGCTTAGCTCGATAGCAATTTTGGGTCATATAGTGTCTAGAGAAAATTGATGTGGTTTAGGGATGATAGACCTACTTAAGCCACTATGATTCATCATTTTGTAGGCATAGCTAGTTATTACAGGAGGTTGGTTCAGGGGCTTTCTTCGATAGCAGTCTCATTAACCAGGCTCACTCAAAAGAATGCTCCATTTGTGTGGTCGGATAAGTGTGAGGAGAGAAGATGTGTTACGATCTAAGATAACATAATTGGTGTTATTGCATGAAGAGAGATATCGGAGTTTTTAGCTATGTGCTTTACATGCCAGCAGGTCAAGTATGATCACTTAAGGCTAGGTGGAGATTTTGAGAGAGTGCCCATTACCGAGTGGAAGTGGGAGCACATTTACATGGACTTTGTTGTTGGCTTACCTTCTACTATTGGGGGTTTTAACTCTATTTAGGTAGTGGTGGATCGATTGACCAAGTCTTTCCAATTCATTTTGATCGTAGTGAAGTATACAACTAAGAGACTAGCCTAGCTCTATATTAGTAAGGTTGTGAGGCTTCACAAATTCTCAGTTTCTATAGTGTTTGATCCTGACTCGTTGTTTACTTCAGACTTTTTGAGGGCTTTGCATCATGGGAGGAGTACTTGATTGGATTTGAGTACAACTTTTCATGCCCAGACTGATGGCTAGTCCGAAGGACCATTTAGGTATTAGAGGACATGTTAATAAGCCTGTGTTATTGATTTTGGTGCTAAATGGGATGAACAGTTGGCCTTTGTGGAGTTTGTATACTACAACAATTATCATTACAACATTCGATGGCTTCTTTTGAGGCCCTATATGGCCGGAGGTGTAGATCACCCATCAGATGGTTTCACATGACTGAAGTGGAGAGCATGGGTGTTGATATGTTGATAGATGACTTGGAGTGGGTGTGGTTGATTTAAAGTAGATTGCTGACCTCCCAGAGTGGCCAAAAGAGCTACGTAGATAGGAGATCTCAACTACTGGAGTTCATGGTTGGTGACCGGGTTTGGTTGAAGATCTCACCCTAGAATGGTGTTATTGTCATGACCCAAGCCAACGGCCTAGTCATGACCGGCGAATTGGGAACCCGAAAGAACCCCAAACAAGCCTCATAGCATATCATCACACATACTTGGTCACAGAAGCAATTAAAAATGACAATAAGTGATAAGCATAACAAGGGGCATAGGGACTAAGGGCAAGAGTTAAACACTTGAATAATATAAACTAGTCAAAGCTCAAGCATAATACGTAACTTGTCCCACAGTACCTCGAGACATAGAACATAGTGGTGGCTAAGACAAGCAACTAGGCTCAACCTCATAGTCATAAGTATTCAAAAATATACAAGATGTTGTCTAAACATAAGCATGAAAGAAGATAGATATTGTCCTCGGACATGAGGACTCACCAAAAGCTAACTTGAAAAATACTTCTAGCCACGAGGAGAATCAATAAGAGCTCCGGTTCCTATATGGTGATATCATGTAGGTATAGAGTGTGCATTAGTACGTTTGAATATACTAAGAATGTAGGATGCAATGCAACAAGAGAAAAGCAATAATCAAAATGCATAATCATAGGAAGAGATCATTTATTAGCAACATGGCATGCATGAACAATGCTTCTAGTAATACATGCTTGGAAAATAACCATAGTTACATAGATCATTTAACATAATAAGGTAACATACTTGGATCATCCAAATACCTTCTATTAGATGTTGAGGAATATCGCATAGGTCATAACCCCTTCTAGTAGCTAATGGGTAGTACATGAGGGTAAAGAGATAGCATAGTTCATAACTCCTATATATAAACAAGAAATAATAAATAGCACATGAGGCTAGGAAGGTAGCATAGGTCATAACCCCTACATGTGTGCATATGAGGGTATGGCATATATATAGTTCATAACACTTTCATATGAATATATTGCATAACCCCAAATCATACACGATCGTATGGAGTACATCATAGTTTATAGCCACTACATGTAGATATAAGTAAGTGTGCATATTGCATAACCCCAATTCACACACGAGGCTAACGAGTACATCATAGTTCATAACCCTTACATGTAGAAACGAGTAAGTGAGTATCACATCAAGTTAAAGATAGAATAGGTCATAACCCCTACATGTGTGTACCTTGTATAACCTCAAACTATAAATGAGGGTAAGGGGTACCACATAATTCATAACCCCTACGTGTGAATATGAGTAAATGAGTAGCATTGATTCGTACATAAGGGTAAGGTGTTCAACATAGTTCATAACCTCTACATGTAAGAATCGACCTTACACTAGAGGGTAAAGCATATAGCATAGTTCCTAAGCCCTTCTAGTAGGCTTCACAATTGACAAGAGCATAAACCTTAGCATAAGAACCCAATAGCTCATCAACAATTTCCAAGAACATAACAACATGAAAGCCCAACAATTCACTTGGAATACCATAGGAGCTTTACATGATTTAAACACACATATATACATCATCATTTCATCATCATATAGTCACTCAACTCATAAGAGAAACATTGGACCTTAAATTATAACTGGACATTTTATTAAACACTTTGTGGGTGTTTAATGCTAGAGTAAAACCATGCAATTCAAGAGTGAAATCATGCAATATAAGTTGAAGTAAAACATCCCACCAATACTTGGTAATACCATCATACAGTACATATTTAAATCCATCATCAAATATCATAATAGACCATAGTTTAATATCCCAAAACATGCATAGTCACAATAGAAAAACCATCTCATAGTATAATCTAGAAATAAGCAGACATGTGTTTCCAATCAACATTTCATTAAAAACCAAAAAGAATTTGTAATCATAATTCATATCAAGTAATACCCATAATAAATACAACATGAAAACATGCAATTTTTCATGAAAAGAAAGGGTTGGACTCAATGGGTGAAAGGTGCCGATAGATTAAATGCACATACATTAGACCTTGAATTCCTTGAAATTGAGTTGAGAAAGACTTGAAGCTTGGAATTGGGTCTTGAAATCCAAAAATTATTCTTGAGTTTCCTTGAATTTTTATTGGGATTTTTATGGAGGCTTTTGAGAGAATTTGTGAGTGTATTCCAATTGGGAAGAGTGAATTTGATCTTTAGGAAAGGGTTTAGGTCTTTAGGAAGTGTTAAGATAGCGTAGAAATCCCAAAAAGGCATATAGAAATGACTAAATTTATGGAATACCATTATTGAAACGAAATTTGGCAAAAATTCGTATATACCCATGCACATACGAGTTCTACAAAAATGGGCGTAACTTCTTCATCCGAACTCTAAATAAGGTTGAACCTAGTGCATTAGAAAGCTAATTCAAAGAGCTTTAATTTGGAGGTCATGGGGCACCCAATTCTTTGTGTACTAAGAGATATTCCTATTTTAAAGTTGACCCTCCTACTGGTACTTGTGCAAAACTTAGCCAACAAAAATTCCTTTGAACTTGGTTTGATGAAGGAGCACAAACGTGTAGGCCCACTATTTTCTTGCTCACTTTCGAATTTTGCTATGGATGCTCTAAAATATAGGTTAAATCTATTTCCCACTCAATTTAGCCCTCTGAATAAGAATATGAAGTCGAATAGTTGAAGTAACACACGAATTTTGAGATATATAGAAATTACTATTCTAAACACTTCTGAGGCATATTTTCGGGGACTTTTTGGGGTCGTTTCAATATCTCCTCCTTGGGAACATTCTTCCTCGAATGTCAAAGAAATTTACATAAGAAAAGTAATTATGGATAAATCATCCCCCAACAAGAGTGCAACAATGCGTTAAAACACCATTTTCAAAATCTCAACACAAGTATTAAAATCATCATGAACTTGTCAACATAATCAAGAAGACATGCAATGACATAGGGGCGTTAACACAAGACTTGGAATCATAAAAGGACTTGAAGTGTTATCATAAGCTTTAATAGAATGAAAGAGATATGAAAATTGCTTCTCCATGCCCGTTCCGACTCCCCGAAAGACACTTTCTAGTTCACGACTCTTCCAAAGGGTCTTGACGGACACCACATCCCCATTAATCAACTTTTCCGCCCTTCCATCCAATGCCTCCACTGGGACCGTCTCCTAAGACAACTTGTCCTCCACATCACCCACAATCTCAAAGAGTTCTATAGAACTAGAGTCACCAACACATCCTATCAACCTAGATGCATGAAGAACCGGACTAATCGTATTCACATCTCTAAGTAATTCCAATCCTTATGCAACCTTACCATCGCCCTCAACCTTCAACAAGGACTCACAATCCATAACTCAATTGTCAACTTTAAATACATCTAGTCCACTTTGCACCATAAACCACTATCTCCCCCTTGGGAGACAACCTCCACTCTATCATCTTTTCACCTAAAGCTTCCAACTCTAATAAGGTGGAAATAAGGCCTTGCTTAAACTAGACCTCTTCAACCAAAGAAGATTTGGAACCTTCAAGAATACTATACCACCATGCTTGACTTCCTCAAATCTAACCCCCGACCTAGCCAACCGATGGACCTCTCTAGTGAACTCCTTATAACCATCATCCACAACATTAGCTTCAACAAGGAAATATAATGTACACTCATATATAATCCTTAAGGAGTTCTAACGACCCTCTTGTTATCCTCAACTCACACCTATCATGTTAAGCAAACCACCACTCATCCTCCAAGACTTGTGACAATACTCCAAAATGATTCACAAGCTCTAAATAAATCAATGCTTTATTGCTAGAGACCACCACAAATATGCTGAGGTAGGGTTTTAAGACCCTATTCGTGAAACCCTTAAACATAACTAGTGTATAAGTCAACTAAACAACTCTACCAACAGTATTACCTACTCCGAAAAGACACTTAGGGGTATCCCCTCCCCTAATCCTCACTTGGGGACAACACCCAAAGCAAAGATCAATATTAGATAAGTGACTAACCTATTGTAGTTGACCAAATAAATCGATCATCCTCAACCATAATATTACAACCTGACAGGTCCTACACTCATTGGAAGCATGCTATGTAAGTAGCCCAAACTACCCCAAGATCTCCAACACATCAAGCTAAGTTCAACAAAAATCACAAGGCAAGACTTCTATGCAACAAGAACATGGGGCAACCCTTAGAGATCAATAGAACCTTAAGACAAGAATGAACCTACCTCTTTTTCTACCACCTAACAATCTCCTACTCAAAGACGGGTTCATTAGGGATTCAGATTCTAACTTTACGGAGACTATAATCCATGGAGACCCAACATGAGTGCAACTATTCCATCCGAAGTACAACATCAAAATATACCACATCAAATCCAACAAGCCACATGGCAAGACATAATGCAAAATGAACATGGAATGATACCAATGAACTTTCTAGAAAAAATATGCCCAATAAAGAGGTAAACTCCAAAGGTTTACATAACAACTCGGGGCACACAAGAAGCCCACTAGCAACCAAGAGTAATAATAAAAGGAATAGTGAAACTCCAATCCATCAAAATCTAAACCTTTAACTTACCTTCCTTCGCATTCCTATTTGAAGCGACATGATCAACTAGAAGAGCAAAGAACATTCGTTAGAGGAGAAAGCCCTATCTCACTTCTAAAGCATGAGATAGACCATGAAGAAGGGAAACATTTCCTAAAATATCTCATAGCCTCTTGCTCATAGTTGTGATGCACAACACAACCATTAAAAATTCTCTAATCAGTGTAGTGTATTGGACGCCGAGGATCTAACAACCTAGTGCTCCGATACCATCTTTCTCAAGACCCAAGCCTAGGGCCTAGTCATGATCAGCGAATAGGAACTCGAAGGAACCCTAAACAAGCCTCATAGTATATCATTACACATTGTTGGTCGTGGAAGCAATTAAAAAATGACAATAAGAGATAAGGATAACAAGGAAATTGGAACTAAGGGAAAAAATAAACACTTGAATAATATAAATTAGTCAAAACTCAAGTATAATACATAACCTGTCCAATAACAACTCTAGATATAGAACTTAGTGGGAGCTAAGACAAGCAACAAAGCTCACCCTCATAGTCATAAGTATTCCAAAATATACAAGATGTAGTCTGAACATAAGCATGAAAGAGGATAGATATTATCCCCGAACATGAGGACTCACGAAAAGCTAACTTGAACAATCCGTCTAGCCACAAGGAGAATCAATAGGAGCTCCAGTTCCTACATGGTGATATCATGTAGGCATAGAGCATGCATTAGTATATTTTAATATACTAAGTATGTAGGATGCAACGTAAAAAGAGATAAGCAGTAATCAAAATGCATAATCATAGAAAGAGATAGTATATTAGCAACATAGAATGCATGAGCAACGCTTGTAGCAAAACATGCTTGAAAATAACCATACTTACATATTCTTGTTTAACATAATAAGGTAACATGCTTGAATAATCTAAATACCTTGTACTAGAGGGTAAAGAGTATATTATAGGTAATAATCCCATTTAGTAGGTAATGGGTAGTACAAGAGGAGAAAGAGATAGCATAGTTCATAACCCCTACATGTAAACAAGATATAATGAATAGCACATGAGGGTAGGAAGGTAGCATAGTTCATAACCCCTACATGTGTGCATATGAGGGTGAGGCATACCACATTGTTCATCACCCCTTCATATGATTATATTGCATAACACCAAATCATACACGAGGGTAAGGAGTACATCATAGTTCATAACCACAACATGTAGAAATGAGTAAGTGTGTATATTACATAACCCCAAATCATACATGAGGGTAAGGAGTACATCATAGTTCATAAGTAAGTGAGTAGCACATAAGGGTAAAGATAGAATAGGTTATAACCCCTACATGTGTGTACCTAGCATAACTTCAAGCCATACAAAAGGGTAAGGAGTACCACATAGTTCATAACCCCTACATGTGAATATGAGTGAATGAGTAGCATTGATTTGTATATGAGAGTAAAGTGTTTAACATAGTTCATAACTCCTACATGTAGGAATTTGCCTTACACCAGAAGGTAAATCATATAGAATAGTTCATAATGCCTTCTAGTTGTCTTAAAAATTGACAAGAGCATAAACCTTACCATAAGAACCTAATAGCTCATCAACAGTTCCCAAGAACATAAGAACATGAGAGCCCAACAATTCCCTTGCAATACAATAGAAGCTTTACATGACTTAAACACACATATGTACATTCCTTTCATCATTATATAGTCATTCAACTCATTTGACATGCATTGGACCTTCAATTCCTCAAGAAATCATAATCGAACATTTTATCGAACACTTGGCAGGTGTATAATGCTAGAGTAAAACCATCCAATTCAAGAGTGAAATCATGCAAAAAAAAAGTTGAAATAAAACTGCCCACCAACACTAAGTAATACCATCATCAAATCTCATAATAGAACATAGTTTAATATCCTAAAATATGTATAGTCCCAATAGACTAACCATCTCATAGTATAATCTTGAAATAAGTAGATATGTGTTTCTAATCAACATTTCATTAAAAACCTAACATAATTTGTAATTATAATTCATATTAAGTAATATCCATAATTAATACAACTTGAAAACATGAATTTTTTCGTGAAAAGAAAGGGTTGGACTCCATGGGTGAAAGGTACCCATAGATTAAATGCATATACCTTAGACCTTGAATTCCTTGAAACTGAGTTGAGAAGGACTTGAAGCTCATAATGTGTCTTGAAATCCACAACTTTTTTTTTTGAGTTTCCTTGAATTTGTATTGGGGTTTTGATGGAGGCTGTTGACAGAATTTTAGAGTGTATTCCAATTGGGAAGAATGAATTTAATTTTAAGGAAGTGTTTAGGTCTTTAGGAATTGTTAAGATAGCTTAGAAATACCCAAAAGGCCTATAGAAATAACTAAACTTATGGAATACTATTAATGAAACGAAATTTGGCAAAAACCTGTATATAGCCTTGCACATATGAGTTCTACAAAAATGGGCGTAACTTCTTCATCCAAACTCTAATAAGGTGAAATCAAGTGTGTTGCAAATATAATTCAAAGAGATTTAATTTGGTTGGTCATGGGCCATTCAATTCTTTGTATGCTAAGAGATATGCCCCTTTAAAATAGACCTTCTTACCGATAATTGTGCAAAACTTAGCCAACAAAAACTCCTTTGAAATTGGCTTGATGTAGAGGCCCCACGATGGTCTTAAAAGACTGGAAAGGTTGGTCATAAATTTGGAGAGTTAGCTACTACATGAAAACAAAGACCTTCCAGAATAAATATTGGACCGGCAAGAAAAAGGTGGAAAAAGTAAAGTCTAAGGGCATATGGAACTAAAAGAAAATCCAATTTCGGTAAGACTTGATCTTAATTGTAGTTCAGATTCAAGTTGGTTCAGTGAGGGTGATCGCGAAAGTCACCGAATGGCTCTGTGTTTTAGTTCTCCCAGATTAGAATATCAAAGAAGGACGTTTCAGATGCCCAGGGAAAATAAGCATGACTTAGATTTGAATGAGAGAGTAAAGCTTGAATTAATTCTTTAAGAACAGGAGAGGGTTTTGACACTTGAATCTTGAGAGAAATATAAGACTTAGTGTTTGAGAAAGTATTGGGGAATGTCTTGGATGATATGAAGGTGAAATAAATCTAACTATAGGTATTTTCACGTATAGGAATACTTAGGCTCAAGACATAAAAATCTTGGATAGAGATTAAAAACTTTCACATTTTAACAGTAGGGCGCGTAGCACCACAAACGTGTAGGCCTACTGCTTTCGTGCTCACTTGAAAATTTGGATTTTGCTATAGTTGCTCTAAAATATGTGTTAGACCCATTCCACACTCAATTATGCCTCCTGAATAAAAATATGAAGTTAGATTTACGAAATATTGCATGGTGTATAGCTAGTTCTTGATTATTATTGTATTAGCTGGTGCAACAATTTCTGGTGCAGGTATAATTAACTCTATGTGTTTGTGCCTCTATCTCCCATTCATCGAGGTCAATTTATTTGTATCTCTGAATTCACTGGAGAGGGACCACATTCATGCAATAGTGTGAGCTAAACTCCATAAGCCTCTGCATTCGCAGAAGCCTCTCAGTGTTCGCAGAATGTTGCCTAGCATAAGTCTCTTGAACTCGCAGTAGCTTCTCCATAGTTGCTGAGTGTAATATCTTGATTTGCCTTAGCATTCTCGGAGTGTTATTTATCCCTTAACTAGTGAACTCTTTTAATGAAAGGTTTAAGCCTTTTCCCACCATTTTTAATATTCCAAGCTTCATTTTAGAGAGGAACTTCAAGAATTTTTAAGACAAATCTATTGGGTAACTATTTTCTAACCTATTCCATTGATTTTCATTAATTAATTTATGTTTTTAACTTATAATTTTGGAATTTTAGTGGTGGAATTTGAGAATTTCTCAGGCTTTGATTTCTAACCGTTAATTGATGATTCCACCGTCATCTTAACTCGGTTTTGAAATAGTTTTGAACATTGAACTCCTTGTTACATGGGGAAAATTTTCATGTATAAATTTTCAAAATCCAGTTGCTTTGCTGACTTGGGACTTTTAACCATTTTACCCTTTTCTATGAATTGATTGATTTTAGTGTCATTAGATTTTTTATGTGATTGTGATGCTATATTTGGATAGATTTTTGTGACTCAGAGTATCATAGAAAGGGAAAAACTTTGGATTTGATTGGATTTGGGATTTTATCTAAGGTAAGTGGACTTCTAACCTTTTGTTAAATATGATTGAACCTTGTACACTTCTGTAATTATGGAATTAAGCAATGTGATGACATAAATTTGTGATAGTGTTGTAGTATTGTTGGTTTTTATTATGGAATTTCCGTTTGAGTAATTGTGGATGTTGTGTATTCTTATACCTATGTTGTATTATAGAAATTATACACTATATGATGCTGATCTTAAGATTGCGATGAGGTTAGATGTATATTATGAATACTTGTGCACTTGAGAATATCTCAGTTTTAATTGTTGAAATATACAATGGATATGGACATCTTGCACATTCTATTTCCGTGAACAAAACTATTATGCTATTTTTATGTACTTGCTTGATGATCCATTGATGATGAAAAGCTGATAGCAAATGGTTCCGGCTTGAGTAAAACAAAAGAAAGAAAATAAAAGAAATGCCGAAGGAAAATGATTATGGCTAGAGAAAGAGAAAAGAGAGAAAGGAAATGAAAAGTCGATGGGAAATGGTTCCGGATAGATATGAAAGTTTATACCAAAGAAAATGGTTCTAGTGGATATATAGTCCATCTGTGGCTACCATGGATTCTATTTTGGCACATTCAATGGATGTGTATCATAGAATAGACATACATCATAATTATTTGACACTGCTTCATATTATTCACATTTTATGGCATTCATTTCATCTCATGTCACACCTTATTTAATGTCATTATGCGTTTGGCTTCTAAGACTGGATATCTATTATATAGTTTGAATTATGTCTCAATTGTATATTCTGGGATATGATGCGATATGATGAGTCAATATTATATCCTCATGATCTTTTTATATTGCATATATTATGCTGAGACTTTTCTGAGTGTAGGTTTGTAGTGCAGTTGTATGTGGTTGGGAGTTAAGGAGTTACTTATGTTCTTCTTTGTCTTACTTTAGGTTAGTTTCCATTTGTTGAGTACCTTGCAGTTTGGTGATCACCACTTGCTATACTTCTGTAGGTTGTGAGCCCAGTCACCCTCATTAGCTTCCTTCTTTTAGATTGAGCATCAAGACCACTAGTGAGGTAGATTTTTATACCTTCGACAGGTTTCGAGGATTGAATGTTATGTTCTTGTCATGCCCCAAAGTACGGATAGGGCGGACTGGCACCCGTTGCCGATAAGGCTCGGGAGAATCAATCTATATTTATACATTTTGCATATATATTATAAGTAATATCTACGTTTGGCATGCTTCTAAGGTGATAAACTGTTTTTAACAAGTTAAAAGGAGATGCGTATAGCTAGGCCATTGGGGCCACGATGTCTAAAATACGAGACATGACCACACAGTAGTTTGCACTGTCTACAAAGCCTCTAAGAAGGAAAAGTACCCATATATGTTCGGGATAGACCCCATCTGAATTAACTATATAATGCAAACTCATAAACTCTAAACACACTCAAAACTTCGAAGCAACCTGGTGCTCGGTAACTGCAGCAGAACGTTCCATACTCTACTGGGGAGATCTATTAGAACCTGTATCTGCAGCATGAAATGTAGGCCCTCGGAAGGGACTTAGTATGAGATAATATACTGAATATGTAAGGAAACAAATGTTGTACATGAAATAAGAACTCAAATGAAACCATGCACTAGTGTAGAATAAGAGACCACCTTTAGTTATACTTTGGGATCGAGTACTTTATATTCTTTATATCACTTTACCTTTACTGTATCATCTGTACAATAAAATCTGTGAACAGCTGTAAACAAATGACCAACTGATCTGTGGTAAACTGTACTGGGATCGCCCCTATGCTAGGTTCTTCATAAACCCCCTCAGGCTACCACCCGTAATACGGTATATCGGGATCGTCCCTATTCTAGGTTCTTGCTGAACCCCCTCGGGCTACCACCCGTTGAAACTGTATACTTTATCTATATATTAAAATGATCAACTGGTTTAAGACAAATGACCAACTGGTTGTCATAATATTAGAGCTATAAGACTGTATACACAACATATGAAATGTAATTAATCATACAATATAATATAAAAATGAAGAGAGTATGTTACATCAACAATGGAATACGCATGAATTAAAGCAACTCATGAACTTTATTTAACAACAAGAACTCATGTACTTATTATCCATATATTTATTTAACTTTGAAGATAACTATATATGTAAGAGCATATGAATATGTAGAAGAGTGGACATAGGGCTGCTTGACATGTAGGAGTATATAAATGCCTTTACTTACCAAGGAATCTATGTTTCATGCCAAATGATACGAAATCTAGTAACCTTACATACCACGTTGTTTGACCTCGTTACTAACATAGAGTGGTTGTGGTTTCCCTCGAATATTTAGTTATAGTATATTAAGCAATAAGACTAGTATTAGCAGCAACCCAACACTTCTAGGTAGTCCAATATCAAAAAAACGATCACCTTGACAACAAGCTTTCAACTATTGACGCAAAGACTTTTCTTCAACCTTTTCACTTATAAACGCATTTTATAACAACCATTCTTATGTACGTGTCATGTACATATTATATTCAGGTCCTTAATAGTCCTAAAACAGCCCACAAAGCACAATAAATAATAATTCTTCACAATATACAAACAAGCGGCATAACGTTACATCCTTTCACCACACTTCGACGCCAACAATCCCAAACTTGTTTTAACTTTTCCTAAATTGTTTCCAACACTTTTACCACATAAATACATTCTTATTATAGTCCAAAATAGTCCCAAAACAGATTTTAAGGTCGTGGAACAACATATTACAATTTTCAGCTCTCAAGATTCTTTTAAAAGTGAAGTTACGACGTTATACAACAACTCATCTTTGTAGACTGTAAAAGTGGTGCAACAACTTAATTAAATGACCAATAACATATAGATTGTTATAAAATAAGTATTACTTCATATTTCATCCAACCAATTAAGAGAAAATCCTCTTGAACAACAAGAAAGGTTCACAACAATAGTCAGGACATTTGTTGTCCAGAATTTCCAGCTTAACATAATAGCATGTACTTCTTGTTTTATATGAAGAAACCATATTAGCAACATCTATAACTTCAACCATATTAAGAACATCAAATTATCTTCATAATAAAGTCTAAAAACCATATAGAAGTCACCAAAATAAAAGGCAAGTGTGCAACAACTTTCTGGACACAAGTTGTCCAGAATTTCCACCAGATTTCCAGATTCACATACTATCATGTACTTCTTGTTTTCATGAAGAAATCATACAAAATACACAACTATAATTTCTTACCCTTGCCTTAAAGGTTTTGGACTCCCTTCGAAAGACTTAGAAAATTGAGTTTGCAGCTTGATGAAGTCAATTACAGAAACGACAAATGACTTTAAGAAAGCTGAAACTTTATTTCCTAGTGGAATGGTTTAGTGTTGCACTTAGCACGTTTTAAAGATCAAATTGGCCAACTTTGTCTTCCAGTTTTGACTTCATAATGACACCCATCAATGGTATATTATTGTAGCATCTTATCCTCCAAAATTGGGCCCAATTGGGTCTCAAATGTGATGGACCTATGCTGCCAATTTCCAGCTTTCTTCTTAGTTAGTTTTGGGTCCAAATGGCCAAGTTGTTTGCCGAGTACTTAGGACGTTTTTAAACTCTTCTTGGACTGAAAATAAGGTCCATTTATGATACTAAAACATGGCCCAAAGTTAAAACCTTAACAAGGAATTTATTCATAATCGAACTTGAACAAATTCGGTATCGAGCCTTATCTTCGATTGGCTATCAATTATAAGTAGGTGATTCTCCTACTAAATTATTAAGTCATACAATAATATCAATTATTTACTTCGTTTAGGTCTGATATGTCCTTAATTTAACACCAACACAAATATACCATCAACCCTTTTAAGTATTTTGAATCACATATCGCCCATTAACACGCGATTCAAGCACTTTCAAAAATTGACGCTAATTCGACCAAACCATAACATGATTCATTTATGTAGAATTAGTACATGTAAAAAATATGGGTTGTTACATCCTCCCCCCCTTAGGAATATTCGTCCTTGAATGTAAGCATAATTGGATAGCTTGATGAATTATTAAACTTTATTTAATTTAACCTTTAACAACATGCTAATTATTCAATCACACATACCTATTAATGTTCCAACTCGCATCTTGGGCTTCCTCTTTAGCTTCAAACGAATAAGAGTATTTTGACTTCATCGCATCCTCGGCCTCCCAGGACATCTCCTCAGCTTGCTGATTTCTCCAAAGTACCTTTACTGAAGCTATTTCTTTATTCCTCAGCTTCCTAACTTGACGATCTAGAATAGCAACAGGTTTCTCTTCATAGGTGAGATCTTCCGTAACCTATACATCCTCAATAGGAGTGATGCGAGATGGGTCACCTATGCACTTCCAAAGCATTGATACATGGAAAACTGGATGAACCATAGAAAGCTCTTAGGGTAGCTCTAGCTCATAGGCGACTTGTCCGATCTTCTTAGTAATCTTATATGGCTCAATGTAACGTGTGCTAAGTTTTCCTTTCTTACCAAACCTCATAACCCCTTTCATTGGAGACACCTTTAAAAATACCCAATCTCCAACTGAAAATTCTAGCCCTCTCCTCCTAGCATCCGTATATGACTTATGACAACTTTGGGCTGTTTCTAGCTGCTGCTGTATTACCTTAACTTTTTCCATGGCTTGGTGAACTAGATCTGGCCCAAGAAAGGTTGTTTGTCCCACTTCAAACCATTCAAATGGCGATCTACACTTCCTTCCATATAGAGCTTCGTAAGGTGCCATCTTGATACTTGAATGGTAGCTATTATTATAGAAAAACTCAATAAGTGACAAATGGTCCAACCAACTACATTTAAAATCCAATGCACAAGCTTGCAACATATCCTCAAGTGTCTGAATAGTGCATTCTTCCTGACCATTTGTTTGTGGGTGGAAAGCTGTACTCAAATTCACTTGGGTACCAAAACTCCTTTGGAAAGACTTCCAAAACCTCGCAGTGAATTGAGTCCCTCAGTCTGATATAATGGAAATTGGGACTCCGTATAGCCTAACAATCTCTTTTAGGTACAGCTTGGCATACTCCTCCGCTGTATAATCACTCCTGACAGGTAAAAAATGTGCTGACTTTGTGAGTCTATCAACTATTACCCATATGGAGTCAAACTTCTGAAATGAGCGAGTCAAACCAATAATAAAGTCCATATTGATAATATCCCATTTCTAAGTTGGAAGTTCTATACACTGCACAAAACCTCCTGGCTTTTGGTGTTCTACCTTCACTTGTTGACAATTTGGATTGAGCCACAAATTTTGCAAGGTCCTTTTTTATGCCTCCCCACCAAAACACTCCCTTCAGGTCATGGTACATCTTAGTTTATCCTGGATGGATAGAATATCGGAAATGGTGGGCTTCTTCCATTCTCATTTTTCTTAACCCATCAATATTTGGCACACACAATCTGTTTTAGCAGTAGAGTACTCAATTTTGTGTGAGGTAAAAGCCCTTTAGCATGCCCTGACTCACTTTTTCCTTAAGTTGTCGTAGAACTGGATCCTCGAATTGCATTTCTTTCACCTCCTTTACTAATGATGACGTCGCTACATTATGTACAATAACCCCTTCCTTTGGAGTTTCAGGAAGGCGAACACCTAAACTAGCTAGTTGTCGTAGAACTTTAGCCACCCCTTGACCAATCATGTCCTCACCACTAGTAGTCATAACTGCTTTAAGACTCAGAGCATCCGCTACCACATTTGCTTTCCCCGGATGGTATAGTATATCAACATCATAATCCTTTATCAGCTCCAACCATCTCCGTTGCCTTAAGTTTAGATCTTTTTGCTTAAAGATGTATTGCAAGCTTTTATGATCTGTATATATATATCAACATGAACCCTATACAAATAGTGGCGCCATATTTTCAAAGAAAATACAACCACTACTAGCTCAAGATTATGAGTTGGGTAATTCTTCTCATGTGGTCGTAGCTGTCTGGATGCAGAAGCAATTACCCTACCATGCTATGTCAACACATTCCCTAAGCCAACTCCTGAAGCATCACAATACACTGCATACCCCTCAGTGCCTTCTGGAAGTACTAGCACAGGTGCAAAAGTTACTTATTTTTTAGTTCCTGGAAGCTCTGTTCACATGCATCATTGCATTGGAACTTGGTTGCCTTATGTGTCAACTTTGTTAAAGGTGCAGAAATGGAAGAAAAACCTTCAACAAACCTTCAGTAATAACTTGTCAAACCTGGGAAGCTCCAAACTTCTGTGGGCGTTATTGGCCTTGGCCAATCTTTCACAGCATCTATCTTTTGTGAATCAACTCTTATTCCCTCCTCAGACACAATATGACC
>JAOTQR010094517.1:0-31266 GCA_025774065.1 Solanum ossicruentum | reverse complement strand
AATTCATTATTAATTCCTCTCAAGCGATACACATGCTATTTATAACTCCCACAGCGCCCCCAAGGCATCTACCAAGCCTACAAGAGGTTAAAACGAAAGATAGCCCTTTAGCCCACATAACGCTCAAACCTTCGCGTTTTAGTTTCTATGCGATTTCCCACCAAACCGAAGGTACCACGATACTTAAAGACCTCAATATAACACCCTAGAAGCGACGAATTATCATGAAGCCAAAAAAACAACAATTATGTAAATATCACTGTAGCAACCCGAGAGGGTTGCCTAGTGATATAGTGCAAAATTATGAGGATGAAGAGCAATATACAAAGGTTACTAGTGGGTGTGATAAGGATGTAGTCGAAGGAGAAGAGTGTGGCAAGGATGTGGTAAATGAATCAATTGAAGAGCAAAAAGAGTACAAGCCCGTCCCAAGGCCTCCTCCTCCTTTCCCTCAAAGACTCAAAAAGAGAGAGGAGGAAAGCAAGGTCAAGCGCTCTCTCCCCATGTTAAAACAGCTATCAATCAACACTCTTCTCATCGAGTCAGTGGAGAAGATGCCTACCATACCCTGCATAAGTAAAGACGTGGATTTTGTAAGGACACTATGTGATCTTGGTGCTAGCATAAATATGAAGCCTCTTACGGTCTACAAGAAGCTTAGATTGGAAGCCTCTACTCCAAATATCAGGTAATATCTAGTACACGGTCCCCTTATCCTTATATCACCACCCTTTGAGCATGATAGAAAGCTGGAAAAGAAATTAGGGATCCAATTCATAAGTTCAAGGTGGAAGAAAAAACAAACCTGTGGTGGAGCAAGGTTTGAGAAATCGGTGAAGTCTGAGTAACCAAGTGAAGTAAGTCGATCCGCGACAATAAATCAGGCGCTGCTTGGGACGCAACCCAAGGTATGTTTTATTTTACTCCTATATTCTCTATTGTTGTGCATTGAGGACAATGTACAACTTTTTCGATGGGGTGGGGCAGTAATGGATCTTGGTGAAGTTTGAGTAGCTTAGGTTCCATAACTACCCCAAATTTTGATCCCAAGGTTTTCTTGCCTGTGTTCTTTTTCCTCGTGGATATTTAATATCTGTTGGACCTACATGTTTAGGTAGTATAGATAATTTGTAGATATACATTAGTCAATATCTATATCTATATATATATATATATATATATATATATGTGTGTGTGTGTGTGTGTGTGTCTTTAAATGCTTTTTGTTTTGAAAATTCAGTACCCTCAAAATTTTTGAGATTGTTGGTTATTTGCAGTCATGCATGTGATTATCTGGCAATCTTTGTTCTGATAAAGTGAAGGCAAGTTGATTCTTGAAGTATGACCTGCGAGTCTATTTGATTATGTATGTGATGGCATGAGAATGTGAGCTTACTTTGTAGTATTCATGTAATGTGTATTAACTCAGAACTTGCCTTGTTACTCTAAAATTGGACTGGAGATGTGGTTGATTGGGAAAGGATCTTAGGCCTTCGTTCTTTTAGTGAACTCACTTTTGCCTAAATTACCTACCAAATTTGATAGTAGACCCCTTGATCCAAATGTTTGAGCTTTTCATATACCTGTTCTTTCTCGATACCTAGCTAGCTTAGCCTTGTTTTATGAAATACCTTGATATTGGCACTGGTCTATTCTTGAATATGTGAACCGTGATTAAGGCAGAAACCCTAAGTTGAGGGTGGTTACAAATAGTTATCCGGGTTTGGGGAATAGATATTGTGTGCTTCGCCTCAGGCTAAAAGCCTAAGTTGAGGGTGACCCTTATTATGGTAAAGTAATGAAAATGAGATGGTTAGTTGGGAAAGAAAGAAAGAAATGAAGAAATCATATGCTGGATGAGAAAAAGAAAAGAAAAGAAAAGATGTCATAGATTGAAGAGAATAGCACAAATGAGTTCAAAAATAAAGCACAGCTGAAAAAGAGATAGAAAACACCTGGGAAAACCTTGAAAAAGAAGAATAAGGGCAGATTTAGTGTAAATGGTTGTCATGAAGGTAAGAGTATTGATAAACATGGTTCAAGGATAGCTTTTAGTCTCTATTTGCCAAAAATCCATACCTAAACCCCATGAGCCTACGTTACAAGCCCTTAAATCCTAAAGTGATCCAAATCCGCTTTGTCATCAATCGAATTTCATTTGTGAGAGTGAGACTGCTTGCACAGTTCCTGATTTTTAATGCACATTGAGTGTGAAAGAGGGACTTCTTTTCTGTGAGGGCATTTGCACTGCATAATTAGCATATGACTAACCCAGTGATTGTGGATGGTTGATATTCCGTTGGTTGTCATAGTTAGATTGCCGAGCACATTCTTTGTGTTTTGATTTGTTGAGTAACTTTTCAATCTGGTTTTGAAAATGAGAGTTGAGTACCTGATTTAAAGAAAATGAGGTATATGTCATTAAATTGAGGACGTTGATGTATTGTTAAAATACAACACATTTTATGCCCAAAACAAGATATTTTGTGAGTTCTTAATGCAACTTTTTATGGTTTTTATGTGTTTTTGTGTTGATCTTGCAGAAATGTTAGTTGGCATGATTTTGAAGAAAAGTTGCAGATTTTACTGAATCATAGGACATACGAGCTCACCTATGAGTCGTAGCCCCAACTACGAGTCGTAGGGTGTATCGTAGTAAGAAATATAGACCAATAACTCAAAACTCTGCTACGTGGAGGTCAACCCTACGAGGCCATCCTACGGGTCATAAGTTGTACTACGACTCGTATAGGTGGAATCATAGCAAGAATCAGAGAGCCAAAATATTGGATCAAAAACTGAAGGCCTAAACTACGAGAGAAGCAAACAAGTCATTGCTCGAGCAATGACTCATAACAGTGGGTCACAACAGTCAAGTCCAAAATGCCAAGTGCTAATTACGAGACCCCGATTATGACTCGTAGATCACCCTACGAGTAGTACCTATGCGATATACCTGCTGCCAGCTATCTTTTCTGTATAATTTTTAGGGTTAAATTTGTAAACGCTATATATACTTTATGTGAGGGTTTATTTTGGGGGAGACCCAACATTCACAGCTACTTGTAAATATTCTAGGAGCATTATTAGTGTTTAGAGTAGATTTTTGTCTTTCAATTTGAAGACCCACTTTTGGGGAATTGAAAACCCGCATAGTACTCATTTGTCATTAATCCAAGCTTGTGGTTTTCAACTTGAAAGTGTTCTTGCTCTTCATTTCTTTGGGTAAACTCTCAACTATGTCATTATTTGCATTATTGTTGATTTTGCCATAGTAGCTAAGCACCCACAACTTGGAGTTGTGGGAACCATGAGTAGTTGATTTGAAATAACCTAGACTTTGTGCATTTATTTGATTGGGATTTTGTATGTATTGTTTATTTCCTTTCATTTTGATTCTTGTTTGGTGATGGCCAACACTGAACCCTACTTATTATCATGATCCCGACCAAGGTAGTGAAGAATAGGAAAAGGAAAGTAAATGACAAGATTCAATTGATGTGTTCTCGTCTAATCAACCTAACCTGACTAAGAGGAGGTTGACTGGGACAATGGGTAATGGTTAGTTGGCACACCATGGTTGCCGACCCGCGCCATTGTGAAATTCGACCTTCACCTTCACAAGAGGGATGGAAGAACCTAAGTTACCGTCGTGCATGCGAATTTCCAATTAAATTAATGTTGTCTAGGGTAATTGAGTCAACGAATCATGGGGAACACAATCCCCAAGTTGTCCCCAAATTTGAGTGTCTTCCTGCATAGTTAGTTTAGTTTTTATTTTTATTGTTGAATTACAAAGAAAACCCCAATTTAGAGATTTTAGTAATCAATGCTTGAAATAATTGGTAGTGGATCTCTATAGTCAAGCCTCGTATTCCTTGTGGATTCGACCCTAACCTTCTATTAGGCTAATTACTGACAGCGGCCGCTTTCTTATTAGAGCGTAAACATCAGAACAAATTCGTGAATTTGAAGCAAGGAGGGATGACGGTTAAGGAGTATAGCCTTAAGTTTATTAAGATGTCCAGGTATGCTCAATAGATGGTCCAAGACATGAGGGCCAGGATGAGGAAGTTTGTGCCTGGTCTAGTTGAGACATGTGCAGAAGGAGTGCAAGGCAACCTTATTGATTCCCGGCATGGACATCTCTAGAATCATGGTGTATGCCCAACAGACAAAGGAGGATAAGAGAAGAGATAAAGAAGGACAGATGAACAGAAAGGCAAAAAATCACCAGGACATGAGCATAGCCAACAGAAACAGAATAAGGGCGACAAATTCTACTTCCATAGAAGATCATCTCATCATGCACCTTCTGTAGCAAGTGCGCCCATTCAGCCAAGCACGTATGATCATAAATCTCATGGTTACCAGAATTACAGGGCACAGGGTGCTCAATCTCAGGCTAGTGTGGCCCAAGGTGTGCGGGGAAAGCCACCTTATCACAAGTGTGGTAAGCTTCATTTGGGTGAGTGCCATGTAGGTAAGGATGTTTGCTATTCAAGGGGACGGAATGGTCACTTCCAGTATGTGTGTCCAAAGAGGAGACGAGGTGAAGGTAATACCCGAGCATAGTCCTCTCCAGCACCCCCAGCGGGCAATCATCAGAGGAGTACTACTACTGCGGATACAGGAGGCGGGATGAATCGCTTTTATGCTATTGGTTATCTGCAAGATCAGGAGGCTGCACTAGATGTGGTTATGGGTATGCTTTGAGTCTTTACTTTTGATTGCTATGCATTTCTTAACCCGGGTGACACTTTGTCTTTTGTGACCCCTTATGTTGCTAGTAAGTTCGGGATTCTATCAGAGTGTTCGCCTGAACATTTCGTTGTATCCACTCCTACTGGTGAGTATATCTTAGTTGAGAGGGTTTATAGGGATTGTGTAGTATCCATTTATCATAGAGATACCTTGGTTGACTTGGTAGAGTTGGAGATGGTTGATTTTAATGTGATACTTGACATGGACTGGCTCCACGCCTGTTATGCTTTTGTTGACTGTAGAACCCAAATTGTTAAGTTCTAATTTCCTAATGAACCTGTCATAGAGTGGAAAGGGAGTTTTTTTGCACCTAAGCGCAAGTTTATCTCTTATCTTAGAGCCAGAACGTTGATCTCCAAAGGTTGTATTGACTGCCTTATATGAATTAAGTCTGATGATGTTGAATCTTCTACTCTTGAGTAAGTCCCGATTGTGAATGAGTCTCCTGACGTGTTTCCTGATGATCTTCCTGGAGTCTCTCCTGATAGAGAGATTGACTTTGGAATTGATGTTCTTCTTGGGACCCAACCCATTTAGATTCCACCTTATGGAATGGCCCCCATGGAGTTGAAAGAATTGAAAGAACAATTGAAGGACTTATTAAAGAAAGGTTTCATAAGGCCTAGTGTCCCTCATTAGAGTGCTCGTGTCCTATTCGTGCATAAGAAAGATGGGTCACTCTGAATGTGCATAGACTACCGGTAACTGAACAAGGTCACAATAAAGAATAAGTATCCTCTTCCCAGGAGAGATGATTTGTTTGACCAACTTCAGGGTGCTACTTGTTTCTCCAAGATAGACCTAGACCGGGTTACTATCAGTTGAAGGGGAAGGAAAGTGATATTGCAAAGACATCCTTTAGGACATGGTATGGCAATTTTGAGTTCTTGGTCATGTCCTTTGGGTTGACAAATGCACATAACGCTTTCATGGATTTGATGAACAGGGTATTCAAATCGTATCTTGATATGTTTGTGATCGTGTTTATTGGTGATATTCTGGTGATGAAGAAGAGCATGTTAATCATCTAAGAGTGGTTTTGTAAACGCTCAAAGAACATGAGTTGTATTCGACATTCTCAAAGTATGAGTTTTGGCTCAAGTCTGTGGCTTTCCTAGGCCATGTTGTTTCAGGAGATGGTATTCAGGTAAATACTCAGAAACTGGCCTAGACCAACCTCTCCAATAGAAATAAGGAGCTTCTTGGGTTTGGAAAGCTAATATCATAGATCTGTTGAGGGCTTCTCTTCCTTGTCAGCACCGTTGACTAAGCTAACTCTAAAGAAGGCCAAGTTTCATTGGTCTGAGGAATGTGAAAAGAGCTTCCAAGAGTTGAAGACTAGATTGACTACAATAACAGTTTTGACCTTGCCAGATGGGACGGGAGACTTCGTGATGTACTATGATGCATCCAGAGTTAGGATAGGTTGTCCGTTGATGCAGAGAGTGAAGGTGATAGCTTATGCTTCCAGACAACTTAAGATCCATGAGAAGAATTATTCGACTCATGATCTCGAGTTGGCAGCGGTGGTATTCACACTTAAGATTTGGCGTCACTATGTCTATGGAGCATATGTGGATGTGTTCACTGACCACAAGAGTTTGCAGTATGTATTCAGTCAGAAGGAGCTCAACCTGCGGCAAAGGAGATAGTTGGAGTTGCTCAAGGTTTATGACATGAGCATTCTCTACCACCCAGGTAAGGCTAATATTGTTGTTGATGCTCTTAGCAAGTTGTCTATGGGTAGCACTGCCCATGTGGAGGAAGGGAAGAGAGAATTGGCTAAGGAAGTTCATTGATTGGCTCAACTAATAGTGCAACTTGAGGAGAACAATGAAGGCAGGGTCAATGTTTAGAATGAGTCTGTATCATCCTTAGTGTCAGAAGTGAAGGAAAAGCAAGACCAAGACCGTGTCTTGTTCCAATTGAACGAAGCGATTCACAAGGGGAAGATGAGATGTTGAGATACCAGGGTAGATTGTGTGGGCTCGATGTTGATGGTGTTTGAGAGAGGATCCTAGCTGAAGTTTCTATCCATCCTGGTTCCACCAAGATGTACCACGACCTGAGAGAAGTTCATTGGTGGAATGGAATGAAAAATGACATTGCTGAATTTATCTCTAAAGTATCCCAATTGTCAACAAGTCAAGGTTGAAAATCAGAAACTGTGTGGAATAGCCCAGAATTTCGAAATTCCATAGTGGAAATAGGAGATGATCAACATGGATTTCATTATCGGTCTACCAAGATCCCAAAAGAAGCATGATTCGAAATGCGTGATTGTTGATAGGATGACCAAATCAGCCACTTTTTTGGCAGTCAAGACAACTAATACAACTAAGGAGTATGCCCAACTATATATTTGTGAGATTGTGAGATTGCATGGAGTCTCCTTGTCCATCATCTCGGACAGAGGAGCTCAATTCACCTCACAATTTTGGCGATCTTATCAGAAGGGATTGGGTACGAAAGTGATCCTAAGTACAGCCCTCTACCCTCAGACAGATGGACAGGCAGAGCGCACTATCCAGACTTTAGAGGATATGTTGAGAGCATGTACCATCACCTTTAAAGGAAATTGAGACCATCTACCATTGATTGAGTTTGCGTACAACAATAGCTACCATGCCAGCATTCAGAAGGCCCCTTATGAGGCATTATACGGGAGGAGATGTAGATCATCGATTGACTGGTTTAAGGTTGGTGAAGTTGAGTTGATTGGACCTAATTTTTTCTACCAGTCTATGGAGAAGGTCAAAGTCATCAAGGAAAGGTTGAAGATAGTGCAGAGTCGTCAAAAGTCTTATACAACTGTGAGGAGAAAGGACTTGGAGTTTGAGGTGGATGATTGGGTGTACTTAAAGGTGTCACCCATGAAGGGTGTCATGAGTTTTGGTTAGAAGGGGAAGTTGAGTCAACGTTATATCAAACCATACCATATTATGAAGAGTATTCGAAAAGTCTCTTATGAGTTAGACCTGCCAGCTGAGCTAGATGGAGTTCATTCGGTGTTCCACGTGTCGATGCTGAAGAAGTGTTTGGGAGATTCCGCTTTGGCAATTCCTATTGAGAGCACGAGAGTGAAGGATAGCCTATCTTGGAAGAAATTCCAATCCAAATCCTTGACCGACAAATTCATAAGCTGAGGAACAAAGAGGTCGCCTCCGTTAAGGTTCTGTGGAGGAATCAATTTATTGAAGAAGCAATGTGAGAAGCTGAGGAAGCGATAAAACTCAAATATCCACACCTATTCGTGCTAAATGATGATGATGTGGAAGGTAACATCTCTATCCTTAACGCTATTGAAGTTCCTTCCTTGAGTTGATGTATTAATTTGATCCTTTCCCTGAGTCTAAGACAGAGATAGATAATTGATAGATAGTTGAGAGTTTGAGAGTTCCCTAGTAAGGAATGAATGAGTCTTGAGTTTACTCGTGCCTTCGTTCTACCTTTACTCTTCATTCAAGGACGAATGATCCCAAGGGGGAGATGATGTAACACCTCATAAAATTACCAAAATGCCCCTAAAATGTAACCGTGCGCATAACACGTCTTCTAAAGCTTTGATTGGAAATCCAAGACCGAATTTATGACTCGTAGGCCTGCTCGTAGAAGCTACTCCAAGTGCCTTTTCTGCATATCTTCAACTCTTCAATTTTCACCTGCAAACCAAATCTCAAAACACAATAATTTCCAAAATATTACAACTGCATCAATGTCTTTCAACTAAAAAACAAACTTACACCTTCTAGCTAAGAATCTCAACAGCCAAAAACATTTAAAACAAATCAATAATTATAAAAAATGGTTGGATTGACTCCCAAGAAGCGCCTTGTTCAACTTTGTGGCTCGACTTTGTCATCGTCCTTCATCAACTATCATCAAGGGTCCATACCTCACTCTTGAGCTCGTTTGGGTGTTTCATGGATTTGCGAATATCAAACACAACCTCTGCATCATTTACCCTAAGCCAAAGTTGACCCGAATCCATATCCACTAGGGCTCTCCCAGTGGCCAGAAATGTTCTTCCTAAGATGATGGGCACCTTGAAATCAACCTCTAAATAAACCTCGCAATCAAGGATCACAAAGTCCGCGGGAAATATGAATTTATCAACTTTAACAAGCACGTCCAAAAGGATTTGCTCCAACTTTTTAATGGTTCGATCCATCATGAGCAACCTTATTCTTGTCGGGGTGGGAGTGTCAAGGCTAAGTTTTTTGAATACGGCAAGAGGCATTAAGATGATGTTTGCTCCTAAATCACACAATGCTCTTGCGAATTCAACATCACCAATGGTACAAGGGATGGTGAATGCAGTGGGGTCCTCCCATTTTTGCACAAGGAATTTGGTCATAATTGCACTATATTGTTGGAGTTCTAGTGAGAACTCTTGACTCAAAGTGCATTTCTTGGTCACCAAATTCTTCATATACTTGGCATACCCAAGAATCTTCTCCAAAGCTTCTAGAAGGGGAATATTGATGGAGAGTTGCTTCAACATCGAGAGGAAGTGTTTGAATTTACCCTCCTCTTCCTTTTTTAAGCCTTTAAGGGAAAAGAGGAGGGGTTTTGGAATTGATTTCAATTATTTGTGCTCCCTTACCTCTTCTTGTTGTATCCTAACAACCTTCGGACCTTCTCCACCAACCACGACTTCACCACCAAGACCATTCTCATCAACTTCATCCACAATCACCGGAAAAGGGTGATATACGGTGATTTTGCTACTCCAAGTCATGATTGCCATGCAATGACTTCATTTTTTAGATTTTGAACCTTATTGCTTAGTAATAGATTTTGAACCTTATTGCTTAGTAATGTGCCTTTTTGGAGTTGGTTCAATTGTGAAGAAACTTGCCCAAATTGATGTTTGAGTTGCTTAATCACCACCGAGTGAGACTCTATTTTTTGGTTAATACTTGAAATATCCACTTTCATTCCCTTTAAAGTCTCATCTTAGTGGTCGGCCCTCTTCAACAACTTTTCAAAAATCTCATCGATCCTGGAGTTACTTTACCCGACATCACGGTTGTGAGGTGGCACATAAGGACCATTCCTATAACCCTCTCTTCTTCCCCATTCGGCATCTGGCACTCTCTCTCTTTCATAATATCCACCCCGGCTGTGTCATATGTACCATCACGATTGAAGTTCCGACTTTGATTCTCACAACCTTTCCTCCAATAGTCCGAGTTGGACCCTTGGGAGTTATTCCAGAAACCTGCCGCTTGGTTACTCATGAAACAAGCATCTTCATCAAAGAAAGGTTCTTCATACATGGGAGCCTTAGGAGGTTGGTGACTGACCGCTTGGACACTTGTTTGGTTTTGCTTCAAGATCAAGTCCATACTTGTGCGAAGTTGAGCAATTTGCTCCATGATTTCTTCATTGACCTTTGCTTGTCATTGTTGGTGTTGACCGCACAAGAAGTCTTCATCGAACCTCGCTCTCATTGACCCTAAGCTCTATCAGTTTTGACCACTTGCTCCATTCTTGCAGTTATCAATGCAAAAGGTTGGCCAAAAAACATGCCTGCAATGATCGTGTCAGCACAAACTTGGCTGTTCTCATCAAGCGCCCGATAGAAGATTTCAACCAAGGCATCAACAACAATCTTGTGATCAGGGACCATCCTCAAGCATTTTGTGAATCTTTCCCATGTGGTACTAATTGAGTCACCTGGCAATTGCTCAAAATTGTTTATTTGATCTTTGAGATTTAGCTTCTTTGATCTTAGGAAGTATCTCTCTAAGAATACTCTCTGAAGCTCTGCCCAAATTGTTATTGTACCGGAAAGAAGCTCAGTCAACCACACAGCTGCATTACCAGTTAGTGACAATGGAAACACCCGCAAACCAATGGTATCAAGAGATAGATTTTGTGTCCCCATGACACTTTTGCACATAAAGACGACATTTCGAAGATGACAGTGGGGATCCTCTAAAGGTAGCCCGGTGAACAACCCACAGTTTTGGAGCAACCCACTTGACACCGGGAACTTAGTATCTGCTGGTAAATGAGGTAACACTATAGCGCCAGTAATGTCTATGGCCATAGGGTTCAAATGGTATTAGTTCCAACCATAAGAGTTCTCATTGAAGTCCCTAAGTTGTGGCCTATCATCCCTTGGAGGTGGATTCTCTTATCTCCCCATATCTTCATTCATATTCATTTCTTCCTTAATCGCGACATTCTCATTCACTTGAGCCATTCTTCTAAGAAGCCAATGGATCTCCATATTTATTTGAACTAAGGAAGTCCCAACTCCTCGTATTTGACATACAACCTAGTATGCCCTGCAAATAAAATCACACAACAAAAACAAAAATAAAAGTAAAATACACGAGACTCTAGAAATCAACACTGGAGTAACTAATAGTGAAATCAAATCAAGAACCTAGCCATATTCCCCGGAAACAAGCCATAATTTTTGATGATGTTAACGCTCCAATAAGAAAGCAGTCACTGTCAACAATTAACCTAATAGAAGGTTAGAGTCAAATCCACAAGGAACACGGGGCTTGACTACAAGACTTCACTACTAATCATTTCAAGCATAAATAACTAAAATCTCTAGGCGAGGGGGGGATTTGTGATTCAAAATCAAAGTAAAATAAACACTAAACTATGAAGCAAGAAAACACTCAATTTTAGGGACAACTTTGAAATTGTGTTCCCCATTGTTCGTCGACTCGATTACCCTAGGTAACATAACTACAATTGAAGATTCGCATGTAGGATGGTAACTTAGGTTCTTCCAAGCCTTTTGTGAAGGTGAAGGTCGAATTTCACTATGGCGCTTGGTCGGCCACCATGACGTGGCAACTAACCGTTACCAATTGTCCCAATCAACCTCCCCTTGGCCAGGTTTGGTTGATTATACAAGAACACATCAATCGAATCTTGTCATCTATTTCCCTTTTCCTATTTGTCACTACCTTGGTCAGGATCGTGATAGTAGGTGGGGTTTGGTTTTAGCCACCACCAAACAACAATCATAATGAAGGAAAATAGACAATACTTGCAAAACCCCAATCATAGAAATGCAATAAACTTAGGTTATTTCAAGTCAACTACCCATGGTTCCTACAACTCCAAGTTGTGGGTGCTTAGCTACTCATGGCTAAGGTAAAACAAGCAAAAATGCAAATAAATGACATGATTGTGAATTTTACCCAATGCAATGAAGATTGAAGACACCACAAGCAACAAACCAAAAGCTTGATAGATTGACAATGAGCATAAAGCAAGGTTTACAATCCCCAAAATTTGATTTTCCAAGAGAAAAAGATAATCTAAGCTAAAAACCTAAGAGTGATCTTGAAAGAATATTCAAAAGATGATAAAAACTCAACTTAAACTATATATAGTGTTTGCAAAATAACTCTAAAAATTACAAAGAAAATACAGCTGGTAACTGGTATGTCTTACAGGTATGACTCATAGTATGGCCTACGAGCCATAATCAGTGTCTTGTATTAGGTTCTTGGCATCTTGGACTCAACTGGTATGATCCACTGGTATGAGTCGTAGCTTGGGCTACGACTCGTATGCTCCTCTCGTAGTCTAGGCCTTCAATTTTTGGTTCAAAATTTTGGCTCTCTGATTCCTGCTACGGTCCACCCATACGAGTCGTAGTGAGACTTAAGACTCGTAGGATGACCTCGTAGGGGTGACCTCCACTTAGCAAAATTCTGATTCTTGGTCTCTGTTTCTTGCTACGACACACCCTATGACTCGTAGCTTGGGCTATGACTCGTAGGTGAGCTCGTATGTCTTATGCTTCAGTCCAATCTACAACTTTTCTTCAAAATCATGTCAACCTAACTTTTTTGTAAGAATAACACAAAAACACAAAAAAAACCATAAAAAGTTGCATTAAGAACTTATAAAATCCCTTGTTTTGGGCATCAAATGTGTCGTATTTTGACAGCACATCAAATACTCCTCCCATGACTCAATGCTCATAAAATAATCCATCCAATCAAGCTATCTCAATCAAATCGTCTCAATCAGCCTCGTGGAGGCACAATCATTCAATCAGTCTCATAGAGACTCTAATCATCTCATCAATCAACATCTCAATCTGTAGCTCAAGGCTTAGAACAATAGTTATGGAACAACCGAATAGACAAATCTTTAGAGTTCATTTATGAAGACTTAAGGGATTATCAAGTTCTATCAATCTATCATCATTCTCACAATCACAATCACAATCACAATCTCTATCAACATTCTCAATCAAGGCTCTAGACTCAATTCCTATCTTCTTTCATGCATGTTTTTAAAAGTTAACACATAGGGTTTATGCAATATCTCATACAAATATTCAATTCAAGAAAGCAAGTTTATGATGATCATCAACTTATGAAAATACATGTAAAAATTATAAATTTTTCAAGATAATAATCAAGAATCATATATGTAGACTCAAGAACCTTCAACTCTCATCTAAGACCATCTATGGGGCATATGAGAGAACAATCTCATACTTTTAGTTTAGCCTTATATACCTGGGATAAAGCTCTTTCAATCAACTGTCACAAATTCTTCTTGAATTCTTCAATCTCATGTTCTTCTTTCTTCTCTCTCAAGCCATAATTTTCAAGTGTTGTAAAAAGGGACTTAGAATAGGGTTTTTTTACCTTATTTACTCATCAAAATGACCTAAATTGATCGTGTTCTGAGTGTAGGAGGGGTTGGGAATTGAACGGAATGCCCCTCAAATCGGACATGTACAATTCCTTTCTAAAATTTCTCTGTTGAAAATAGTTAAAAAAATAAAGTGTTGGTCTGCATCCCTAGCACGTCACGTCTTGGGTGTGGACCGACACTTTTTCAAAATTAATTACGAAAAATTATTTTTCGATCCAATGGCTCTAAAATCTGAATGAGACCATTTTCCTACTTAATTTTTCATGATGATTGGATATTCGATCTCGGATTCACAAATAGAACATGGGAAGACGCGTTACGCACACATCTCTATTCGAGGGATATTTTGATAATTTTACTGAGCGTTACATCATCTCCCCCTTGGAATCATTCATCCTCGAATGATGAGTAAGGTGGATATAAAGGCACGAAAAGACTCAAAACTCATCTCAACATTCACAAATATCAATCAATCTTTCAACTCCTTATCACTATCAACATCTCTATTCAGACTCAAGAATAGACAATCATCAAGAAAAGACAATCAATTTAGTTAAGGGTAAGGAAATTTACCTTCAACATTCTCATCATTTGGCACAAATAGGTGTGGATATGGAAGAAAATCCCTCAACAAATCGGTGGTAATAGCCTGCCAACCCCAAGAAACGTCTTATGTCAATAGGAAAAGTCGGTCTGGACCAGTTCTTAACCTCTTCAATCTTTTGAGCATCCATTTGAATACCATCACCGGGGACAATATGGCCTAAGAAAGCCACAAACTTAAGCCAGAATTCACATTTCGAGAATTTTGCATATAACTTATGGTCCTTAAGTGATTGGAGGACAATTCTGAGGTGATTTGCATGCTCCTCTTCATCTCTTGAATACACCAAAATATCATCGATAAACATAATCACAAACATATCCAGATACTGTCTGAACGCTCTATTCATCAAATCCATAAAGGTTGCAGGTATATTTGTCAACCCAAAGGACATAACTAAGAACTCAAAATGACCATATCTAGTTCTGAAGGTTGTCTTGGTTGTCTTTGGAATGTCAAATTGCCTCACTTTCAACTGATGGTAACTAGATCGGAGGTCTATCTTAGAGAAACAAGAGGCATTTTGAAGTTGGTCAAATAAATCATCTATCATTGGGAGAGCATACTTATTCTTTATGGTGACCTTGTTTAGTTGCCTATAGTAAATGCACATTCAGAGAGACCTATCTTTCTTTCACAAACAGGACAAGGGCAATCCAAGGAGAAATACTCGGCCTTATGAAGCCCTTCTCTAACAAATCTTTCAACTGTTCTTTCAATTCTTTCAACTCTATAGGGGCTATCCTATAATTTTTTTTTGCAATCAATGGAAACATTGAGTGGGAAAATAGTCTCGACTTGATTTTAGAGCAACCGAGGCAAAAAATAATTTTTGTAAGTTTAACCAAAAACAATGAGGGTGCGTGATAGGGTCGCGACATGGACCCATCGCAGACCCACACTTATGTTTTTTCTTCATTTTCGATGGACGTTGAAATTCCCAAAAATACACTAGTATGCGATGGGTCTACGTCGCGGACCAGTGCAACTTTGGTGATGAATTTTTTTTAATTTTAAGAAGGGTATTCTAGGTATTCCCAACCCATTTTTAGGTCCCAAAACATGTCCTAAAGCCTTTTAATCATATGAAGGGTTTCAAAAACCCATTATTTCTTAAGCCTAAACGTAGATTCTGAGAAAAGAAGAGGAGATAGGTTAAGGGTTTCAAGTCGGGGTTCAAGTTCATTGGAGAAAACTGAGGAGTTCTTCAATCCTAGGTATGTAAAGGCTACCTAGAACATGGGATTGTTCTCCCATGTGCCCCTTGATTTGGTCTAGGTTGACTAGTGATAGTTGATGGGTCTTGTGTTACAATTCTTGCATATTATCTTCAAGATTATCTTTAATTTCTCTGTGTTTTCCTAAATTGATTATCATCATACTTTGAATTAACTGTTTACATATATTATTATGTGATTATGTATTTACCCTACATGAATTCCTTGTAAAGACTTCAGGAATGAATTTAGGGGTAATGTCTAGAGCCTTGACTGTCTAAATGTATTCATTGATGTGGTCTGAGTCCTGGGATGAGTATGTTGATGGCTTAAGTTGGTGGAATTAGTGTCCTTAGAGTTTCAATGAGCTTGAGATCGAGTTTGGAAGGATGATTCTATTCCTTGAGTTGATAGAAGGTTCGATGAGATAAAGTCCTTGTCTGAGGGAGGTTGGTTGTATAACAATCCTGATGCTGATAGGCTTATGAGTATGTCGAGTCCTGGGAGGAGTAGTAGAAGCAAAGTGGGTAAGAGTGAGTCCCACTCGCACTCACTAGCTACGCGGCCAGCGTAGGAGAGGATTGGACTGTGAAAGTGGATGTTTCCTTTGTCCCGCAGAGGACTTGATAAACTTCTTTTGGGATCCCTAATAGACTCGCCCTTTACCCTAGCAAAGTATTGGTGGATATGGCAATGACATCTCTTCGTTGTATCATCACCGGCTCGTAGGTAGTGGTTGTCGATTATAGAAACTCCCAGCTAGGTTTCATATTAATGGTACTCTGAGGTTGATGTGATAGTATATGTCTTGATGGATGGTGATGTGTAGAGTCCTGTTCCTTACTCCCAGTTGAGGTTGAGTGATTGATGAGTTGATGTCATTCTATGTTATCTTACTAATACTGTTTACTTTAGCCTATTTTGCATACAGTACATTCTACGTACTAATGCCCCTTTGACGCTGCATCATTTTATGATACAGATTTTGTAGACAGAGGACTTCAGCAGGCGAATCATTGAGGTTCTGAGTTCCGTGATTCCAGACTTGGTGAGTCCTACCCTACTTTCGGAGGACATATTTATTTTCCTTGTCCGTTTTGAATAATTCCTTTTGATAGTGGTAGCCATGGCCTTTCATGATACCTTCTTAGACATTATTCATAGAGGCTTCATAGATATAGACAGTTGATAGTTGAGGTTGAAGTCTTTTTCCCTGTTTCTTATTTATGTTGATACTACTCATTTATTCTTATCTCGTATGATAGATAGAAGAATAGTCTTGTTGCCCACTGATAGTTTCTCATAATCACTTTGATGTCTTCTGCTAACTTAATGATTGGAATACTGTAACGGAACTAGGTGGTTTGCTTGGGGACTAGCAATAGTCTGCGAGTGCCAGTTACGCCTAGGTACCCTCCCAAGGCATGATACTAGAGGACCTGTAGCAAAAAAATGATTTCCAAAAATTTTAAATTCCAGTAGTTGTCCGCGATGGCTCCACGATGCGGACCTGTCACAGAGCAGTGTTGTGACTTCCTTATATTTCCTGTTTCGGCCCAAGGCTTTAGGGTCATATCTCCATGTCCACCTATGCGTAAAAACACCTATATTTAGCCATTTTTCAACTTCATATCACTCAAGACACTCTCAAAATCCTCTCCAAGACTTAACCAAATATTTCATCCAAATGTTAGCGTTCCAAGCTTAATTTCGGATATTAAGAAATCCATTCAAGCTCCATGTCTCATTCAAGTTTAGATCAAGAAAAACCCAAACTCAAGGTATGTGGGTTTTAACCATTGGGTCCTATCACCCATGGTGCCCAATTTTCATATTTTATGAAAATTGCATGTTTTCAAGTTGTATTATCTATGAGTATCTTTTATTATGGATTATAAGCATGAAATATGTTGGGGTTTTATTAAATGTTGATTAAATATGCATGTCTATCTATCTAAAGCTTCTACTATGAGTTGGTTTGGTCTATTGAGACTATGCATGTTTTGAGCTATGAAACTATGATTTATTATGAGATTTGAGGATGGATTTCAAGGTATCTCATATGAGGGTTTTGCAGTATGTTGGTGGGTTGATTTGCATTGAGTTTTCTCACATGATTTCACTATTGAATTGCATGATTTTGAACAAGTAATACACTCCCACCAAGTGTTTGATAAAATGTCAAGTTAAGAATTTTCAAGTTAATTACCTATTGTATAAGTCAAGTGACTTCATGATGAATATGATCTATCAAGTATGTTATGAATTTATGAAATTATCTATGATTATGCAAGTATGAAGTAAAGCCCTACTTTCAAGATTTTACCTCTTGTGAACCTTTGATGTAAATGCAGGGTAATGTTTGATGATACTCTATTCTCATGTTTCAAGTTAGGCTTACCATTAGAAGTCAAGTATGTTTAAGAGCTACTCATGTCATGATTCCATTTTTATTGCAAGTTATTAAAATATGATTATTATAAGTATTCCGTGGGATTAGACTTGCAGTCAAGTATGTTTAAAAGTTACTCATGTCATGATTCCATGTTTAATGCAAGTTATTAAAGTATGATTATTATAAGTATTCCATAGGATTAGACTTAGCACCTATGGATGGAGGGTTTGCTTTCTTTCCTTGAACTATGTGCCAACATAGGATTATGCTATACCCGTGCTATACTAGTAGATCCATTTAGTGCACTTCCTCTTGAAATTCTTTCTGAAATGGGATGGGCTCCCACAAGGTGAAGTTTCTCATGAAATCCTTTTCGAACTGAGGCAGTCTCCTGTAAGGAAGGTTACTTCTCCGAAATGGGACGGGCTCCCGTAAGGTGAAGTATGGTTTACCTTGGCAAGTAGACCACCCCTTTACTAGTAAGGGGTAATCATCGAGATTCCAAGTTGTAGCTCACTTGGTCTTATTCTATGTCGGTTGAGGTCTCTTCCCATACATGTATTATGTTTTATGCAAGTTGAATGAATACAAGCATATTTTACTTCAAGCATTGATCATGCATGCCATATTGAGATTATGCTTGTTACTATGCACTTTGGCTATATTGGCTTATGTCTCGTTGCATTGTATCCTACATATTTAGTATATTCAAATGTACCAACGCATACTTTATGGTGACATGATATCACCATGTAGGGACCGGAGCTCCTCGTGATCATCCCCCACATGGCTAGTGAGATTAGTCGAAGATAAGCTTGGTGAGTCCTCAAATTCGAGGACATTATCTGCTTTCTTTTGCAATCTCTAAGACTTCTTATATTGAACATCTGATATTACGAGGGTGAACCCGGAAAGTGTCTTGGCCCCCACTCCATCCTAAGTTTAGAGGTGTTATTGGAAATATGATGATGTATTTATGCTTTGAGCTTTGACTCTTTTATGCTTTATAAATATCAAGACTTTCATTAGTCCCTTTTTCCCTTATTTATATCTCTTGTTGTTGTTATTTTGCTTTTGCGACCAAGGATGTGTGAATGATATGCTAAGAGGTTTTTTTGGGGTCCCTTCGGGTTTCCATTCGCCGTGTCACGTCTAGATCCTAGGCTTGGGTCGTGACAGTAATTACACTCATGCAACCAAACAACATATTTTTAATGACATTGTAATTATACTCTGGCAAACAAACAGGATAGTGTAATTACCAGGATGTGTAATTACACGGTGTATAATTACTACCATAGTAATTACATCAATTCCAATTACTAAGTAGCTTTCCAAACAGGCCCTAAAGAAATTCATCCAGGATCACAAGTAAATCATTAGACATAGATATGATCTATAAGAACAAAAAGCGAACTAACCTTATTCCATTGTAAAAATCATGATAATTAAGAAGATGAGAAAGTCTTGATACTATTCTTAATATATTGTTTCTTCTCATATATGGGGTAGAAAAGAAAGAGCGTTGCATTGACTTAGCGACCAAATCCTTACATAACATGTTAGGTACCTTTTCAGGTTTAGTGGTACCTTTTCAATAAGCCTCCATCTGACTTAAGAAAAGGTTTATAGGTTTTCAAAATATCTAAATTAAACTCATAAATATTTAACTTTAAGACCTAAAACTTTTATACTTTATTAGATCATACAATGGGCTACTTTAATGATAGCATATCTACATATATATTGATATGTGATTCCATAAAATAGAGATTCCTAATATTGTTGGCCTATTTCACCTACTTTCTATTTTAGTCTTTTTAAAAAAGAATGATTTCTTTTATTTTTGACAATATTTTAATTTCAGTTTTTCATGTGGCATGCTTAAGTCCACAAGATTAAAATGCATTTTTGTACATTTGACATAACTTTAATTTACAATCATAAAATCAAAAAGTCCTTTTTATTTTCTTAAATTTCGTGTCAAATCAATCTAGATTATTCTTTTTTAAATGGAGGAAGTATTATCTAAAAGGAATGATTGTCATTTACATTTGTTTTGAAAGGTAGGATTCCTTCGACTATCTCAACAATAGCATCTAAACCATTTTAACTGGGAAACCCAATCATTTTAAAGTGTCATATATATATAAACTAATCAATTTAGGGAAAAAACTAAGCTTGTACCCCTATAAATCAAACTATTTACATTAATATACCCCTATTCTATTAAAAATTTGCTCCCCTAATATTAAAATTCGCGCGTTGACGTCAGCACCTTCTTGTATGTTGACGTCAGCACCTTCTTGTATGATATACCAATAGGATATACATATACCAACAGGGTATCACAGATGACTAAACTCAATTTTGTATGATACTGCTATGGTATACATATACCGACAAAGTATATAACAAATATATTTTCTACTAATTTAGAGTTTAATAATTTTTTTATTTGTTTCTTAAAAAAATCTTATATACCAATCGAGTATCAATATACCGTCAGAGTATCACACAAGAATGAGCTCATTCTATATGATACCGATATATATATATGCATTTTTCAATATTATATAAATAGTTTGTAAACACTCCCTCTATAGACTCAGCGTCCTCGCTGAGGTTTGCTCCACCACATGAGATTCTCCTAAACTCAACATTGAGGTCCCCCCCCCACCGGGATTCACTTAAATTCAGTTGAGCTCTGACCCACATCGACAAGGCTGGCACAAGAGTGGCTTTGCTACCATGTGTAACGACCTGACCTAACATTATGAAGTATTGTCCGCTCTTGGGTCTAGTCCATCACGAATTTGTCCCTTGAGACTACCCCAAAAGGTGTTTCATAATATATAGACCAGTCGTTTACTTATATAGCCAGCATCTCTCGTATGTTTTGCTGATGTGGGACTTCTCATCTCAAGATGGGTTGTTACAGTTTCTTAACTCAAGGGGTTGGCGTGAGAGTGGGAAGAGGAGGAGAAGAAGAAGAAAGAAAGGTGCGGTGGGCGGGGAGGGAGGGCAGTAGGAGGTGAAGTGGAAGTGTGTGTTTCATGTACTAATTTTGTATACATGTGTGTAAATATGTATCAATATTATATAAATAGTATGTAAATATGTATCGATATTGTATAAATTGCATACAAACATGTGTCTATGTTATATAAATATATATGTATAATGTATCGACATTATATAAATAGTGTATAATCGTGTATCAATATTATATAAATAATTGTGTAATGCATCGATATTGATATTTATTTGACTATCATGCATGACCCATTTTAATAAATAAAATATAAACAAGACATAATAAAATGACATAAATATTCATTCTTTTCACAAAAGAAGTGAAAAAATGTCAAAAAGGAAAAAACCTTTTTAAAATAGTAACAAAAAAATTTGAATATCGACTTTTTTTATGTTAAAAAATCAAAAAGAAAGAAAGGAAAAATGATCAAATAAAAAATGATATTTATTCATCCATTACTAAAAAATTAAAGAAAAAGAGAAATTGATGCCAACAATAAGAAAAAGAGAAGGCACTACCAAGAAAAAGAGAGGGCACTACCAAAAAAAAGAGAAGGAGAGTGACTAAATGAAAAGAGCCAAATGACCGAAAGCAAAAATAAAATAAATAAAAAAAGGTCAAATGGAGAAGTTTAAATCAAGGGCAAAATAGCATGTCTAGCCATGTCAATGTAATAGCCCCTAATTCTTTCCTACCTGATATAGATGTAGATGTGCAGGAGATGCTGAGAAAAATCTGAGAAAAAGCTACAAAAGCGGGTTTACGAGAGTCATTACGACTCGTAGAGAGGTTTATGAGTTGTAAAAAGGGGTTTCGTAGTGAATTACAATAACTTAGAATTTCAGGACCCCTCAATTTACGGGAGGAGTTTACGACTCGTAGATCCCTTTATGACTTGTAGAGGAGGTTTCGTAGCAAATTTAAGTGACTTGGATTGCAGGATCATCTTACTAACGAGAAGGAGTTTACGACTCGTAAAATAGATTACTACTCGTAAGATGAGGTTCTATACTAATTTTCAGTAACTCTGGCTTTCCGATCCCTAGTTTACGAGGGGTCTTCTACGACTCGGAGATGGAGTCTCGTAAACCCCAGCGACAGTTTTAATGAGGGGTGTTTTTGTCCTTTCTGGTTCCTTTTAATTAAAACCCTAGGCATTTTTAGGCTTGAATAAAGTCTTGAAACCAACCTTAGATGTAGTCATTTATCATTCTTCATCTTGGGGAAGTTTTAATTCAAGTGCGAGGATTGATTGAGGTTCGATTGTTTCTTCAATTTCCAGGAATGTAAGGCTTACCAAAATGTGAAATTTCTTTCTTCACATGCCCCTTCAACATCTTGAGTTAAAATTTAGAAAAGAGTTGAGATTTGACAAATTCTACTACCCTAACCTTGAATCTTTGTTTTTCATCATGAGGTCTTATTATCCTACATGAGATAATTGCTATATTGCATAAGTATTGATATGAGATTTACACATATATTTCATCCTTGATAGCATGAACCCTAAATCACATGATTTATGAAATTATATTCATATCATTGAATATTTGAGTTGATGCAAATTATGCATTTAGAGTTGAGTAATTTGAATATGATTGAGTATGAGGAGCATGTTGCATTGAGCCACCTATATTACTACATATGAGTATTTTGCTTGCACTGCTTGAGGAGACATGTCGAGTAAGTCTAAATAACCGTTTAAGTCTGAGTTGAATTTGATGACTTGCATTGATTGAATAAGTTGATGAATGATTGAGATGAATTGAGATGAGATACCCCAAAGGGGTTGAGTTTTGAGTTGATTGATGAGTCGAGCATATGATTGAGATGAATTGAGATGAGATACCCCAAAGGGGTTGAGTTTTGAGTTGATTGATGAGTCGAGCATATTTTACACTTGGGAGAAGCATCGAGCACCGAGCAAGGAGCAAGTATACATCTACTTCAGCTAATAGAACTATGTTGCTAGCGTAGGATAATCTTTACAGCTCATTCTGACGACTTTAGTCCCGTAAGTGGACATTTATTATGGATCTAAGAGAGAGTCGATCGCCCTTTTCCATGGTAAGTTATGGACGAGTGTGGCAACGACGTCGAATTTGTTGTGCATCACAAAATTATAGGTAGTGGGATGAGGATGTAGGTTAAGAGAAACTCCCAAGCAACATTGATTGAGCATGATATTTCATAATGTCTATGCCTACTGAACTTACTTCTAAAAGCATAATTTTACTCTAAACTTGCATAAACTAATTTGAGCATGAGTTGTTGAGTCAAGGTGAGTGAGTTGAGCTTTACTTTTCGTGAGATATCTCGCATACCAATATATTACATGTACTGACGTCTATTTAGGCCTGCATCTTTTCATGATATAGATACAAGGTGATAGAGGACTTCACCCCGCGCATCGTTAAGGTCCACAGATCAGTGCATTTCTCGAGTTCGTGAGCCCTTTTTGCTTTTCAGAGGAGCTCCTTTTTCTTATGAGTTGACATAGTATATCTTTTTCTTCTTTCTTTGATTTGAGGTGTTCATGGCCTGTCATGACATCATCTAGACTTATTGAATAGAGGCTTTATAGACACTTAGTAGAAGATTGTGGAGTATTTTGTATTCTAAACTTATTTACTGAATAATATGAGTAGTTAAGTTGCATTTTCTTTCATATAATGCCTTCCTATTTGAGTTATTCTTCCACTGTCGAGTTGATGTGACTATGAGGCCAAGTGGTTCTCTTGGAGAATAAGCAACGATTCTTCAAGTGTTGACCACGCCAAGGGTACTCCCCTGAAGCGTGACAAACTTTGTATCAGAGCACAGAGTTCAAGAATCCTAGGATGTTTATGAAGTCGTATCTAGTAGAGTCTTATTTATGTGTATGTTGTGCACCATACTTCATGAATGAGAGGCTATAGGACATTAGGAATTGTTACCCACTTCTTTGGTATTCTGAGTTTATGCGATAGAGTTGAAAACACCCACTTCTTTGGTATTCTGAGTTTATGCGATAGAGTTGAAAACACTATAAAACTCTTTTCTAACTCGTGCATTACGCGATTGCAGATCACGCCTCCAAGACACACCATGACCTAGAGAAATGCCTCCGCTAGCAATGTTGTTAAGCTTACTTTAGAGGTGCCTCCTCAAATGAAAACAAGAGGCCGAGGTCAACCGACCAGGACTACTGGTGTTCCTGTGACACCTACTACTCCACCTGCTCCTACCACCGAGGTTGACTTTAGAGGAGTCATTGCCATGCTCACACAGTAGATAGCTGCACAGAGTAGGAACCAGGGCTTATAGACTCCTAGTTCTAGCTCTCATGCCAACAACTGCTTCTAGACTGAGAGACTTTCTGAGGATGAACCCACCTATCTTCACGGGTCAAAGATTGAGGAGGACCCTCAGAACATCATTGATAAGATATGGAAAGTGTTGAAGACTATGCATGTAATTGAGACTGAGGGAGTTGAGCCTGTTGCTTATCAGCTCAAGGATGTGGCCAATGTTTGGTACAATCAGTGGGAAGAGAGTCGAGGTGAGGATGCTGAGCCTGCTACTTAGGATGAGTTTGAGAGTGCCTTCCTCGATCACTTCTTCCCTCAGGAATTGAGAGAGGCAACGATTAAGGAGTTCGTGAACCTGAAACAAGAGGGGATGATTGTTAAAGAGTGTAGCCTAAAGTTCATCCAATTATCAAGGTATGCCCCAGAGATGGTCCAGGATATGAGAGCGAGGATGAGGAAATTTGTGTCTGGATTGGGTGAGCAGGTAAGAGAAAGTGCAAGGTGGCATTGTTGATTCTAGGTATGGACATTCCCAGAATGATGGTTTATGCCCAGCAGATTGAGGAAGACAAGAAAAAGGATAGAGAGGAGCATTTGAGTACGAAGGCCAAATCAGCAGGGCCTGAGAGCCCAGTCAAACCAAGTAGGGTAAGAGAGATAGATCTTATTTCCAGAAGAGGTCTTCTAGCTATGTACCATCTTCAGCTAGTGCACCAAACCCGAGCCAGAGATATGATCAGAGGTCCCAAGATCAGTCGAACTTTAGGGCACAAAGTGTACAGTCTCAGGAGAGTACGACTTTAGGCTCTAAAGGTAAGCCACCTTATGGGAAATGTGGCAGGATGCATTTGGGAGGGTGTAGAGATGGAGGGAATAGTTACTACAAGTGTGCCCGTCGAGTCATTTTCAGAGGGAGTGTCCAATGTGAGGCAATAAGGCCCAGTCCTCTACCATAGCACCACCAGCGAGGGGTGACCAGAAAGGTACTGCACTGGGGGTAGGCGAAGGGACAAACCATCTATATATAATAGGAAATTGACAGGATCAGGAGGTTGCACCAGATGTTGTGACGGGTATGCTTCGAGTCTTCACCTTTCCTTGTTATGCTTTACTTGATCCGGGTGCAAATTGTTCTTTTCTGACGCCATATTTGGCAAGTAAATTTGAGATTATTCCTGAGTGCTTGCTTAAGCTATTTTCTTTTAATACTCCTGTTGGTGAGTTCATTCGAGCCGAGAGGATCTATAAAGATTGTGTGGTGTCTATTTATCATAGGGATACTCTTATTGACTTAATTGAGTTGGATGATTGATTTCGATGTGATCCTTGGTATTGACTGGCTTCACGCCTGTTATGCCTCTGTTGATTACCGAACTCGGACTGTCAAATTTCAATTTCTGAATGAGTCTATTATTGAATGGAAAGGAGATTTACTCAAGGCTCGATGACTTATTTCTAAATGATGTATCTATCACCTCGTGCGAGTCAAGTCTGATGATGTTGAGTTCCATACTCTTGAGCCTGTCCCGATTAAGAGTGAGTTTCTGAGGATTTGCCTGGAGTCCCTCCGATAGGGAGATCGACTTCGAAATTGATGTGCTTCCTGACACCAAAGCAATCTCTATCCCTCCATATAGAATAGCCCCTGCAGAGTTGAAAAAGTTAAAGGAGCAGTTAAGGGATTTGCTAGAGAAAGGATTCATAAGGCTGAGCATCTCTCCATGGGGGTGCTTCGGTCTTATTCGGGCGAAAGAAGGATGGTTCTCTGAGGATGTGTATTGATTACCGTCAATTGAATAAGGCGACTATTAAGAATAAGTATCCCCTTCTGATGATTGATACCTTATTTGACCAACTTCAAGGTGTCACTGATTACCGTCAATTGAATAAGGTGACTATTAAGAATTAGTAATCCCTTCCGAGGATTGATAACTTATTTGACCAACTTCAGGATGCCACTATTTTCTCTAAGATAGACCTCAGATCAGACTATCATCAGTTGAAAGTGAGAGAATATGACATCCCAATGATGGGATTTCAACTCGATATGGTCACTTTGAGTTCTTAGTGATATCATTTGGGTTGACAAATGCACCCGCAGCTTTTATGTAACTGATGAACAGGGTATTCAGACAATATCTGGACATGTTCGTGATTGTGTTTATTGACAATATTTTGGTGTATTCCAGATATGAGGAGGAGCATACCAATTACCTTAAAATCGCTTTGCAGACACTCCGAGATAATGAGCTATATGAAAAGTTTTATAAGTGTGAGTTTTGGCTTAAGTCCGTGGCCTTCCTAGGTCACGTGATTTCTGGAGATGGAATTCAAGTGGATACTCAAAAGATTGAGATGGTTTAGAATTGGCCAAGACCAACCTCATCGACCGATATAAGAAGCTTTTTGAGATTGGATGGCTATTACTGGAGTTTTGTTGAGGGATTTTCTTCCATATATGCACCCTTGACCAAAACAACTTAGAAGAAGGTCAAGTTTCAATGGTTTGACGAATGTGAGAAAAGCTTCCAAGAGCTAAAGATGAGGTTAACTACTGCACCAATGTTGACCCTGCCTGATGGGACGGATGGATTCTCATCTACTGCGATGCTTTGAGAGGGGGATTGGGATATGTGTTGATGCACATGGGTAAGTTGTTACCTATACTTCTAGACAACTTAAGGTGCATGAGAAAAATTATCCCACTCGTGACTTAGAGTTAGTAGTAGTGGTATTTCCTCTCAAATTATGGTGCCACTACCTATATGAAGCACATGTTGATGTATTCACAGACCACAAAAGCTTGCAATACATCTTCACCCAAGAGGAGCTTAACTTGAGGCAGAGGAAATGACTTGAGTTACTTAAGGACTACGACATGAGCATATTCTACCACCCAGGTAAAGCTAATGTGATTGTTGATGCTCTTAGCAGGTTGTTCATGGGAAGCATCGCCCATGTGGAAGAGGAGGAGAGAGTCAACCGAAGAGGTTCATAGAATGGCACGATTGGGAGTCCTATTAGACGAAGCAGGCGAAGGAGGAGTTCTTGTGCAAAATGGGTCGGCATCTTCTCTAATAGTGAAGGTGAAGGAGAAACAAGATCAAGACCCTGTTTTATTGCAGTTGAAGGAGGATGTGCATAAGCAGAAGGTAATGGCTTTCGCCAAATGAGAAGATGGAGTACCGAGGTATCAAGGCAGATTATGTGTTTTCGATGTTGATGGTGTTAGAGAGATGATCATGGCAAAGGCCTACAGTTCCATATATCCCATCCATCTAGGGTCGAATAAAATGTACCATGGCTTAAGGGAAGTCTACTGGTGGAGTGAAATGAAGAGAGATATTGCTGAGTTCATTTTCAAGTGCCCGAATTGCCAACAAGTCAAAGTTGAGCACCAAAGGGCATGTGGAGTGGCTCAGAACTTCTAGATTCCAAAATGGAAATGGGAGATGATTAACATAGACTTTGTCACCAGTTTATCGAGGTCTCGCAGACAGCATGATTCAATTTGGGAGATAGTTGATCGGATGACTAAGTTTGTACACTTCTTAGCAGTCAAGACGATTGATATCGCGAAGGATTATGCCCGACTCTATATAAGGGAGATTGTTTGACTTCATGGGGTCCTTTGTCCATCAACTTGGATAGAGGAGCCCAATTCACCACCCAGTTTTAGAGATCTTTCTAGAAGGGTTTGAGTGCAAAGGTGCATCTTAGCACGGCTTTTCACCCGTAGACCGATGGCCACGCAAAGTGCACAATTCAGATCTTGGAGGATATGTTGAGAGCCTGTGCCATTGACTTTAAGGGTAATTGGAATGACCACTTGCCTTTGATAGAGTTTGCTTACAACAACAGTTTCTATTCGAGCATTCCAATGGCCCCATATAAAGCCCTATACGGGAGGAGGTGTAGGTCGTCGATTGGATGGTTTGAGGTAGGTGAAGCAGAGTTGATTGGACCGGACTTGGTTCATCAAGCTATGGAAAAGGTGAAGATCATTCAATAAAGTTTTAGGATAGGACAGAGTTGACAGAAATCCTACATAGATGTTAGAAGAAGAGACTTAGAGTTTGATGTCAATAATTAGGTGTATTTGAAAGTGTCACCCATGAAGGGTGTGATGAGATTTGGAACAAAAAGGAATTGAGTCCAAGGTACATTGGCCCTTATCAGATCATAAAGAGAGTCCAATGTGACGTATGCATTGTAGTTACCATTACAGTTAGAGGTCATCCACCCAGTCTTTCATATTTCATTGATTAAGAACTATTTGGGAGATCCATAATTGGTTATGCCTGTCGAGAGTATTGGAGTGAAAAGCAGTCTGAGTTATGAGGAGGTTCCTGTCCAAATCTTAGATCATTAGATTCGAAAGTTGAGGACTAAAGAGGTTGCATCTATCAAAGTGTTGTGGAGGAACCAATTTGTAGAGGAAGCTACTTGGGAGGTTGAGGAGGACATGATGACCAAAAATAATCATTTATTCCTACTTGTTGATGATGAGAAAGTTGATGGTAATGAACTTCCCCCAAATTCTTAAATTCCTATTCCTTGAGTTCTACTCTCATTCTTAATATGATAGACAATAGAGTTCTAAAGTCCGAGTAAGGATTGATATGATTTGTTGACTGTTTGATTGTTTTACTTGCTGAGTTTCTTGATGAATTGATTGCATGAGTGAGTTGAGAATTGGTTGGTTTTTAGAGTCCATAGGGAGATTCGTGCCTTGACCTAAACTCCTAGATTTCTCTTCATTCGAGAACAAATAGTCCCAAAAGGGAGATAATGTAACACCCCTTAATTCTTGCCTACCTTATGTGGATGTAGATGTGCAAGAGATGCTGAGAAAAATCTGAGAAAAAGCTGCAAAAATGGATTTACGAGAATCAATACGACTCTTAGAGAGGTTTACGAGTCATAAAAAGGTGTCTCGTAGTGAGTTACAGTAACTTAGAGTTTGAACACCCCTCCATTTACAAGAGGAGTTTATGACTCGTAGAACCTTTTAAGATTCACAGAGGATATTTCATAGTAAATTCCACTGACTTGGATTGCAGGTTCATCTTTCTTATAAGGAGTTTACGACTCTTAAAATAGATTACGACTCGTAAGATGAGGTTTCATACTAATTTCCAGTGACTCTGACTTTTCGAACCTTAGTTTATGAGGGCCCTTCTACAACTCATAGACAGGGTTTGTAGAACCCAAGGACAATTTTAATGAGGGGTATTTTTGTCCTTTCTAGTTTTTTTTAATTAAAACCCTAGGCATTTTTTAGGCTTGAATAAAGTCTTGAAACTAACCCTAGGTGTAATCATTTATCATTCTTCATCTTGGGGAAATTCTTGAGAGTATTGGAGGAGAAAGAGAAGCTAGGGTTTCAATTCAAGTGCGAGGATTGATTGAGGTTTGATTGTTTCTTCAATTCTCAAGTATACAATGTACCAAAACGTGAAATTTCTTTCTTCATATGCCTCTTCAACGTTTTGAGCCAAAATTTGGAAAAGAGTTGAGATTTGAAAAATTCTACTACCCTAACCTTGAATTTTTGTTTTTCATCATGAGGTCTTATTATACTATATGAGATAATTGCTATATTGCATGAGTATTGATATGAGATTTATACATGTATTTCATACTTGATAGCATGAACTCTAAATCACATAATTTTTATAAAATTCCATTCATATCATTGAATATTTGAGTTGATGCAAATGGAGCATTTAGAGTTGAGTAATTTGAGTATGATTAAGTATGAGGAGCATATTCCATTGAGTTACCTATATTACTACATATGAGTATCTTGCTTGCACAACTTGAGGACTCATGTTGAGTGAGTCTAAATGACTGTTTGAGTCTGAGCTGAATTTGATAACTTGCATTGATTGAATGAGTTGATGAATAATTGAGATAAGTTGAGATGTGATACCCCAAAGGGGTTGAGTTTTCAATTGATTGATGAGTCGAGCATATTTTAGCCTTGAGAGGAGTATCAAGCACCGAGCGGGGAGTGAGTATACATCTACTTCAACCCACAGAACTATGTCGCCAGCTTAGGATAGTCGTTACAGGTCATTTTGGCTACTCTAGTTCTGCAAGTGGAAATTTATTATGGATTCAAGAGAGAGTCCATCGCCCTTTTCCATGGGAAGTTAAGGGTGGGTGTGACAATGATGTCGAATTTATTATGCATCAACAAATGATAGGTGGTGGGATGAGGATATTGGTTAAGAGATACTCCCAAGCAACATTGATTGAGCATGATGTTTTAAAATGAGCCTATGCCTACTGAGCTTACTTTTAAAAGCATGATTTTACTCTAAGCTAGCATAAACTGATTTGAGCATGAGTTGTTGAGTCTAGGTGAGTGAATTGAGCTTTACTTTTCTTGAGATATTTTACATACCAGTATATTCCAAGTATTGACGCCCATTTGGACCTGCATCTTTTCATGATACAGATATAGGTGATAGAGGACTTCAGTCCGCGCATCATTTAGGTCCACAGATCAGTGCATTTTCTGAGTTAGTGAGCGCTCTTTGCTTTTCGGAGGAGCTCCTTTATCTTATGAGTTGAATTAGTATATCTTTCAATGGGCTGTGGGTGTAATTATCCCCATTTTAAATGTGGTACCCGAAACTATTTCAACTATGGTACCCAAGCTAGTCTAATAAGGAATGACACATTTTCTTAACAAATATTTAATGACACAGTCGACATTATTCATATTGGATTCCACTTATTTAACAAAAAAAATCTATAAAAGTATACTCGTTTAAAGATAATTTTCGAATATTGCAAAATCTTTCATACTTTAAACTTCCTACAGAGACAAAATACATTACATAAAATGAGGTGGAGGAAGTATTTCAATTGTAGTACTTATTCCATAAATTATTACTCTAATATTACACACTATATTAAATCCTCCACTTGTTTGTAAATACTACTCCTAATAGCACACATAATTCAAAATATCTCATAGATTTGAACTTTCTAGTAGCTAGTGCCATGTTGTGCCTAAATCGAAAATATACATGCATAATATTGTTATCTGATAAACACTCAATTATGTTCTTTCTTCTTTTTTTTTTTGTAATACCTACTCGGTCACGTGCAGAATGAATATTCAATTTTAGAGGTAAGGGTCCAACCTCAAGGATTGAAAGATGGAATCAATCTCTCTCTCTCTCTCTCTTTCTCTCTCTCTCTTTCTCTCTCTCTCTCTCTTTATATATATACACACACACACACATGGAATCTCTCTCTCTCTCTCTCTCTCTCTCACACACACA
>JAOTQR010094502.1:3732-21364 GCA_025774065.1 Solanum ossicruentum | reverse complement strand
CAATAACAATCAATATTCTCAATAAAAGCTCTAGACTCAATCCCTATCTTCATTCATGCATGCTTTCAAAAGTTAACATATAGGGTTTATGCAATGTATCATGAAAAGTAATCACTTCAAGAAAACAAATTTATGATGATCATCAACATACAAAAATACATGAAATAAATATAATTTTGCAAGAAAACCCATCAAGAATCATGTATGTAGACTCTTTAGACTTTCAACTCTTTTATGACCATCTATGGGGCACATAAGAGAACAATCTCATGCTTTTGGTTTAGCCTTACATACCTGGCCTGAAGCTATCAACAATCAATATCAAGTATTTTCCTTCGAATTCTCCAATCTATGCTTATCTCTTCTTTTTTCTCAAGCCCTAACTTTCTCCAAGACTTTGAAAGGACTTAAAATGGGATGTGTGATCCTTTTTACGCTCAAAACGACCTCCTTTAATTGTGTATTGAGTTTAAGAGCAGTTGGAAATTGTTCGGAATGCCCCTCATGAATTTAAGAAAAAATTTCAACTCGGAATAGCTAGTCTATGACGCGGACTGGGTGCACACACATGTATTCTGTTCCAAAAATATTTTGAACGAGTTTTCCAATCCCTTAAAAAAATTGAAAAAAGTGCAAGTACGCTATAGAGGCGTGATGCGCCTCTGTCATGCACAGTCACTGCTTTTTGTTTTCAGACCGATTGATTATCTTTTGATCCGATCACTCTAAAAATTGACTGAGACCATTTTCCCACTCAATTTTTCATGTTGATTGCTTATTCGGTCTCGGATTTGTAAACAGAACATGGGCAGACACGTTACGCGCATACTTCTGTGCATAACTGAACTTTTCCACAAAACTCCAAAATCAATCACACAAATGAATTGAATGTGTCTCTGAGCAACTATTGAAAGAGATAAAATGATAATTCTAAAAAATTCTAAAATGACCTTCAGGGTAACAGTCATTTCTTAGATAATAATACAGTTGATATCATTCATCTAAAAATGTTTCATAGGAATACGTGACAAGTCTAATTTTTGCAAGTTTTAGTTTTTAGGTCACATCTAAATATAATTGAATATATATGCAATTAAACTTTTTTAAGACTCATGTCTAGGGGTGTCAAACCCAAATGGGCGGGGTGGTTTGAAATTAAGAATATTAAAATGAGTTGAAATAGAAATTGGATTTGGTTATAATCCTCTCAAATTTACTTTGGGCTAAAATGGGTTGGGCTCATATGGGCTAAAATTCGAGTTGGTTCATGAACCACACAATTTGACTCACTCAATCTCGATAATTTTAACATGTTATTATTTCTTTTTTATAATCACAAATTGACTTCAAACTCAAGAAAATAAAAATAAAAAGTTAAAAATGGATAGATAAATCATAAAAAATATAACATAGATTGAAAACATACATTACATTACGCCCCGGGAGGGTACCTTAGATGTGACCAACATTCAGAGACTATTACCAGTCCCCAAGCGAACTACTTGGCCTCATTACACTTACTCCCTCAACATGTTAATATATCATTGGAAGATTATGAAAATACAAGGTGGAAAATCTAAGTCTCAAAAACCATATCAAGAAAGCAGGCTAGGATGAAAGAAACTAGCTCAACATGATCCCCAATCAACAATCTGACTCTAGTCTACGAAGCTTCTATCACTATCAATTGGTACCAATGACAAGCCCATGGCTATCTCTAATCAAAATAAAGCTAAATCAAGTCTAACTCTAAAAATTTAGATGAAACAAATCATGTGCATCCTCCGAAGTCAAGGAGGACTCACCAATCAGCTAATGTGTGAATTAGATCTTCAACGAAGCCGCTGTTAACGATCTCTAGTACCTGCCTCTGCATCATGAAACAATGCAATCCAGATTGATGTTAGTATGTGGAATGTACGAGTATATAAAATGGCTGAATGAAAAAAATATCGGTAGCATAGTACATAATAACATTAACTCAGAAGATACTCAATCCGAATGTAAAATGTTTACTGAAAACAAGAATAAAGAGTAGACGATGACCAATACACTCCAATCCAACATCATCAACAACAACATGCCCAGTGGAATCCCACAAGTGGAGTCTGGGGAGGATAGAATGTATGCAAACTTTACCACTACCTCATAGAGGTAGAGAGACTGTTTCCTAGGAATCCTCTTCTAAAAAACCCATAAGCAGAATAAAGTAGATATGATAAAAAGGAGAGCAAAGGAAATAGAAAGAGCAACAAATAACCAAAAGCACATGACAATATGTAAACATGATAAAATTAACAAATAAATGATAGATAATGATACCACATGATATAAAACATGACTACTCTTGCTACCCTACTATATCTCAAGGCTAGACAACCACCTAACCCTACCAACTAATCAACCTACTACTCTAATTCGTGACCTCCACTTCTTTCTAGCTAAGGTCATATCCTCGATGAGATCACATTTCACCATATCTTGTCTGATCACCTCCCCCTAATACTTCTTCGCTCTAACTCTACCCCTCCATGTAACTCCCCAAACCAATCTCTCGCACCTCCTAATAGGAGCATCAGTGCTCCTTTTTTACACATGTCCAAACAATCATAGTCTCGCTTCCCTCATCTTATCAGCCATAAGGGACACCTATAGCTTCTCCCGAATGGTGTCATTCCTAATCCTGTTACTCTTAGTGTGACCACATATCCATCTCAACATCCTCATCTATGCAATATGCATCTTCTGAACATGTGCAATTTTAATTGGCCAAAACTCCACCCCATATAACAAAGATGGCTAACCACCATTCTGTAAATTTACCTTTGAATTTAGGTGGTATCTTCTTGTCACACAATACTCTAGAGGCAAGCCTCTATTTAGTCCATGCTGCCCCAGTACGATGTGTAACATCATCATCAATATCACCACTACTTTGGATGATGGACACCAGATACTTAAAGTTTTCCTTCTTAGGGATAGGTTGAGTGGCAAGCCTCACATCAATGTCTGCTTCATCCCTCATAACACTAAATCTACACTCTAATATTCAATTTTGGTCCTGCTTAATTTGAATCCTTTGGACTCTAAGGCGTTTCTCCAGGCCTCCAACATATCATTAACTTTAGTCCAACTCTAATCAATTAGTACTATGTTATTTGCAAATAGCATGCACCATAGTACATCCTTCTGGGTAGATAGCGTCAGCCCATCCATCACCAATGCAAACAGAAAAGGGATCAATACAAATCCTTGATGGAGTCCCATCTCAATAGGAAAATACTCTAAGTCTCCTCTTACCATTATCACCCAACTTTTGGCTCCATCGTACATGTCCTTAATCTCCATGATATATGCCATTAGGACACCTTTCGCCTTTAGATACCTCTATAGGACTTCTCTTGGAACTTTGTCATAGGCCTTCTCGAGATCAATGAATACCATATGAAGGCCCTTCTTCCTTTTTCCTATATTTCTCCACTAACCTCCGAACAAGATGAATTTCTTTAGTAGTCGACCGCCCTGGCATGAATTCAAACTGATTATCTGAGATAGACACTACTCTTCTCACCCTCATCTCCACCACTCTCTCCCAGACCTTCATAATGTGACTTAACAACTTGGTACCCCTATAATTGTTACAGTTTTGAATATCCCCCTTGTTCTTGTACAATGGAACCCTTGTATTCCTCCTCTGTTCATCAGGCATCTTGGAAGTTTCATAATAGCATCAAACAATCTAGTCGACCACTCTATGCTATCCTTGACCATGTTTTTCTGAAAATCTATCGGAATGTCATCGAGTCCGATCACCCTCCCCCTCTTCATCCTACTAATATCTCTTCTAACCTCCTCAACTCTGAACTGCTTGCAATAACCAAAATCACGATGACTTTCGGACTGTGCCAGCTTACCCAGCTCAATATCTCTACCTACTTTTTCATTTAAGAGTTTATGAAAGTAATCTTGCCACCTTAGTTTTAATGGAAGTGTCATCCAACAATACCTCACGCTCCTCATCCTTGATGAACTTCACTTGGTCCAAGTCGTGAGATTTCCTTTCTTTCTCTTTAGAAAGCCTATACAATCTCTTATCTCTGCCTGTATAACTTAGCTACTCATATAGGCGCCCAAACCCTACTGTCTTCACAGTCTTCATTGCCATCTTTATTTCAGACTTAGCTCCTTATAGATCTCCTCAAGCCTTTGTTTTCATCTTCATCCCTACATTGTAACTACTCCGTGTAAGTGACCTTCTTATCTTTCACTTTGCCCTGAACTTCATCATTCTACCACCAATCACCCTGATGCCCACAAAGGTCCCCTCGAAACTCCTAGTACCTCAGCAGCTACCTTTCTAATGCAACCAGCAGTAGTGGCTAACATACTATTCACATTACCATCACTACTCCACGCCTCTAAGTTTCTCAACTTTTCTTCCATCTCTCGAGAAAGGGAAGGAGTAAGGCATCCCCATCTAATCCTGGTTTGGCATAAATAACCTTCTTCTTATTTTCTCTCTTGATCTCTAAATCCATCAGTAAAAGCCTATGTTGTATAGACACATTTTCACTCAGAATAACCTTGCAATTCTTATATAGACTTCTATTGCCCTTTCAGAGAAGGAGGTAATCTATCTGAGTCTTAGGTACTATACTACAGAAGGTAATCAAGAGGTTTTCCTTCTTCAGGAAACATGATTTAGCAATAACTATCTCAAGGCTTTGTCAAAATCTAAGAGAGATGTCTCACCTTCATTCTTTTCCCGAAAACCAAAGCCTCCACAAACATCTTCAAACCCGCTTGTAGTTTCCCTGATATGCCTATTAAAGTCACCCCCATTGAAGATTCTTTTTGTCTCTGGTATGCCTCGCAGAACCTCATCTATATCCTCCCAAAAGAGCATTTGGACTTCCTCATCTAGGCCTACTTGGGGCGCATGAGCACTAACTACTTTCACTACATGCCTACCAACCACAAGTTTGATAAATATCATCCTATCATTAACCCTTCTAACCTCAACCACATAATTCCTAAGGTCCTCATCTACTATGATACATACACCATTTCAATCCCTAGAACCACTTGAGTACCACATCTTAAACCGATCTATGTCTCGAGCTTTGGTGCCTACCCATCTGGTCTCCTGGATAGACGCTATAGTAATATGTATCCTCTTCAGACATTTTACTAGCACTATGGATTTCCCTGTTAGTGGTCCTATATTCCACGACACTATGCTTAACTAAAATAAGCTCGTGACCCTCTTACCACCCCTACCTTATACGTCCAAATCCAACCGACGGCATGACCCTAGTCCACCATTATCTCCTGACGCCACTAAACTAAAAACTCATAATCCCTACAAAACAACAAATGATAGGCAACCTACTAATCATCCAATCAAGTATAGGTTACACTAAAGAGTAACAGTAATATAAGCTTGCAAACTATAAAGAATAAACTGCTAAAACAATAACCAAATAAACTACTAAGATTTTTAATCTATATAACCAAATAAGACAAACAGTAATCTATATAACAGAAAAACTAAATATATAACAGAAAATCAAATAACTAAATAAATGGGAAAAAAACTCAAAGTGGATGAACGAAAATATACTTTAAAATATTTGAAAGAAATATATTTTAAAATATTTGAAAGTGGGGTTCACTGTCCAACCAAGAAAGATAAAAGAGGGTCCATATAACCTTTTCTTTATTGTTGATTGTTCTTGCAAGTAAAAGATGACTAAGTTAAGAAAAAAGAAGGTCCACACGACCTTTTCTTTATTATTGATTGTTCTTGTTAAAAAGATGACAAAGTTGTATGCAAAGTTAACTTCCAAAAAAATACAAAATCAGAAATATTAAGCAAGAAACAATAATCAGCAAATTGAATCAGACAAGAGTTGCAACTATAGCAGACAAGAATCAAAAATGAACAAATCAAGAATCAATAATAAGTAGGAGATATAGCTAAAAAAAATAAGAATTAGCAATCAAAATCTACAGGAATAAAGAAGCTGACTGGAACAAGAAATTGAACAAGCAAGACAAGAGAAATGTACAGGAAATAATACCAAAATAGGAGCAAACAAGACCCTAACCAGAATAGGGATTTGAACAAGAAAGAAGGAGAAAAATGGAGGATATCACCTAAGAAATCTGCCGGATTTAACAGTTGAGTGTATCACAGGAGATTTGTCGAAAAATGCTTCTCGTTGGAATTGGAATCTTATGCCAAAAACTGATTGTAAATAGTATATATCGTCAGAAAGAGAGAGAAGAACTAAATTTTTTCCAAAAAGATTCAGTTATTGATGACGTTACCGGAACCAGCTGAATCGCCGGTTTAAGAAAGAGGAGGAGAAGACAGCTGAATCATCGGATATATTTTGGCAACTCATAACCGGCTGATGTTGCCAGAAATTTGAGTGACTATCGCCAGAAACTAGAGAAAATCTTGAGAGAGAGGTCAGCCAATACCATCCAATCCAATCCAATCCAATCAAATTAAATCAGGGTACTATTAGTATAGAACTTATCTGAGAGTTTCTCTTATCCGACAACAATTACTTATGAGCCAGTAATTGTACAAAAATCTCACTGATATTGCTACAGCCGTTCCGTACTTCCTAGGTAAAGAATAAACCGAATCCATAAGGGGTATGGTCTCTCAAGTTCACTATTGTTTTAGGGACTTCAACTCAAGAGGGAACCTTTGATGTAATAGTTCAATCCTCACATACGCTTGGCAACATAGTTAATGAGTGAGAGTTGGGCTTACTCTTACTCATTTCAATGCTCGATACTCCTCCCAAGACTCAATGCTAAGAAGTACATCCATCTCAATAAATTATCTTATTTAGTCTCATAATGACTCTCATCATTTCATCAGCTCTATCAAAATCGGGCCTTCTAGCTTATCATATCAATCATCTCATCAATTCAATTCTCATTCAATATCTAGAGTTAAATTATGAATACTCATAGGACCATCAATTTCTATCAACTATCATCATGCTTACATCACAATCACAATCAACATTCTCAAATCAAGGCTCTAGACGGAGTCCCTAGGTTCATTCATGCAATCTTTATAAAATAAAATATAAGGTTTATGCAGTAACTCATGAAAAGTATTTAATCAGTAAAATCAAGTTTATAATGATCATAAATGTATGAAAATACATAAAATGTATATCATTTTGCAAGAAACATTCAAGAAGACATGCATAGAGAGTCAATACATTCATAGTCGTTCTATTACCATCAATGGGGTACATGTAAGGACACATTCCATGTTTTAATTTAGTCTTACATACTTGGTATGGCGTTTTGACAATCAATCTTGTAGGAATAATCCTCTATTCTCTTGAATCCTTGCTCTTCATCTCTTCTCTTTAACCCTACTATCTGTTAGAAGCTTAGAAAGACTTATGAATGGGTGTTAAAACTCTTTTTATGCTCAAAACAACCTATTTTGATGGTTTTTTAAGTTTAGGAGGGATTAAAAAAAGTTTGGAGTGCCCCTTACAAAAAACTGAAAAAAATGCATATCGGTGTACTACGTCTGCGTCACGGACTTGGGCCATTTTTGGGGTTTTTTGCTAAAAATTTTCTGATCGATTATTTTAATCGCGTAGAAAAAATTGGGATCACATCCAAGTGTAAATCTATGATAAGTCCGCGATGCAAACATGTCGCACACTCTTTTTGGAATTGCGTTTTCCATCAAAAAATTATCTTTTAATCCAGTTGTCCTAAAAATCAACCAAGACCATCTTCTCGCCTAAGTTTTTGCGTTGATTGCAATTTTGGCCTTGAATTCACCATCGGAGCTTGGGAAGACATGTTAGGCACATATCTCTCATTTAGGAGTATTTTTGTAATTTTAACGGGTGTTACATTATCTCCTCCTTCGAATCTTTCATCCTCGAATGAAGAGGAAAGTTGGACATCACGGCACGGACAATCAATCAAGACTCCTCTTAATACTCAATCAACCAATCAAACTATTGACCCATCAACAATCTAGACAATTGCTATTTAGACTCAAGAATAGACAAATCAACTCAGGGATCAACAAATCAATTCAAATCAAGAGTAAGGACATTCAATCTACATTTTCACCATTAGGCACGAAAGATGTGGGTATTTAGCATTATTTTCTTCCTTAGCTTCCCACGTAGCTTCTTTAATGAATTGATTTCTCCATAGGACTTTAACTGAGTCAATCTATTTGATTCTTAACCTGCGAACCTGACGATCAAGGATTTGGACTGGAATCTCTTATAAGACAAGCTATCCTTCACTCCAATACTCTCAATAGGGATTACCAAGGTAGGATCTCTTAAGAATTTCTTCAATATCGAGACGTGAAATACCAGACGAATCGTGTCTAGCTCAGAAAGTAACTTTAACTCATAAACAACCTTCCCAATCCTCTTCACAATCTAATAGGGACCAATAAAACGTGGATTCAGTTTCCCCTTCTTCCCAAATCTCATGACACCCTTCATGGGTGATACTTTTAAGTATACCCAATCATTCACCTCAAACTCTAAGTCTCTCCATCTCACATTGGTATAGGATTTCTGGCGGCTCTGTCCAGTTTTCAACCTTTCTTTAATAACCTTTACTTCTCCATTGACTGATAGACAAGATCAGGTCCAATTAAATCAGCTTCTCCAATCTCAGACCACCTAATTGGTGATCTACATTGTCTCCCATATAAAACTTCATAGTGAGCCATCCAAATGCTTGCATGATAACTGTTATTATACATAAATTCAATTAGAGGTAAGTATTCATATTAATTTCCCTTAAAGTCAAAGATACAAGCCCTTAATATATCCTGCAAAGTCAGAATGGTATGCTCTGCCTGGCCATCTATTTGAATGAAAGGTAGTACTCAAATTCACCTTAATACCTAATCCTCTCTGAAAAGATCTTTAAAATTGGGAGGTGAATTGAGCTCTTCTTTCTAAGATGATGGACAAGGAACTCGATGTAACCTCAAAATCTAGCAAATATACAACTTGGCATACTCTTCTGTAGTGTGGTTGTCTTGACCACTAGGAAGTGGGCTACTTTAGTCATCCTATCCACAATCACCCGTATTGAATCATGTTGCATTTGAGACCTTGGTAGACCAGTAATGAAATCCATATTGATCATCTTCCATTTTCATTTAGGAATCTCAAAGTTTTGAGCCAATTCACATGGCCTTTGATGCTCAACTTCAACTTTGTTGACCATTTGGGCACTTGGAAATAAACTCAGCAATATCCCTCTTTATTCTACTCTACCAACAGACTTCCCTTAAGTCGTGGTACATATTGGTAGAGCCAAGAGGAATGGAATATCTAGAGTTGTGGGCTTCCACCATAATTCTATCTCGAACACCATTAACATTTAGAACACACAATCCACTCCGATATCTCAACACCCCATCTCCCTCTTTGGAGAAAACCATCAACTTTTGTTTGTGGATAGCTTCTTTAAACTGAAGTAGGACATGATCTTGGTCTTTCTTTTCTTTCACCTCTTCTACTAAAGATGAAGCAAACCCATTATGTATATTAAATCCCTCTTTTTCATTCTCTTCGAGTTGAACACCCAATCGGGCTAATCTATGCACTTCCTTAGCCATTTTTTTTCTTTCCTTCCTTAACATAGGCCGTACTGCCCATTGATAACCTGCTAAGAGTGTCAACAACAATGTTAGCTTTAGTTGGGCAGTAGATAATGCTCATGTCATAGTCCTTGAGCAACTCCAACCATCTCCTCTGCCACAAGTTGAGCTCTTTCTGACTGAAGACATACTGCAGGCTCTTGTGGTCAGTAAACACATCCACATGTACTCCATATAAATAGTGGTGCTAAATAGTAAGTGCAAATACCACCACTGCCAACTCAATATCATGGGTTTGATAGTTTCTCTCATGAACCTTAAGCTATCTAGAAGCAAAAGCTATCACTGTTCCCCTCTACATCAACACACAAACCAATCCAACTCTTGATGTGTCACAATTTATCACAGAGCCTTCTGTCCCATCAGGCAAGGTTAAGACTAGTGCAGTAGTCAGTCTTATTTTCAACTCTTGGAAGCTCTTCTCACATTTATCAGACCATTGAAACTTGACCATCTTCTGAGTTAACTTAGTCAATGGTGAGGATTTGAAAGAAAATCCTTTAACAAATCTGTGGTAATAGCCTGTTGACACCAAGAAACTTCTTATGTCAGTTAGAGAGGTCAATCTACGGTAGTTCTTACCACTTTAGTCTTTTGGTCATCTACTCGAATACCATTACTCGAAACATATGGCCTATGAAAGCCACAAACTTAATCCAAAACTTGCACTTCGAAAACTTTGGATGCAGCGCATGGTCTTCAAGTATCTGGAGGATAATTTTGAGGTGATTGGCATGCTCCTCCTTATCTCTCGAATACACCAAAATGTCGTCGATAGATACAATCACAAATATATCAAGAAACTGTTTTAACACTCTGTTTATAAAATCCATGAAGGCTGCAGGTGCATTACTCAACCCAAAGGACATGACTAAGAACTCAAAATGGCCGTCTTTAGGATATCACATCCCCTTACCTTCAACTGATGGTAACTAGATCTATGGTCTATCTTTGTAAAGCAGGAGGCACGCTGAATTTGGTCAAATAGATCATATATCCTGGGGAGAGGATGTTTATTCTTTATCGTGACCTGGTTAAGTTGCCTACACTCAATGCACATTCTGAGAGACCCATCTTTCATTCGCACGAATAGGATTGGATCACTCATAGGAGAAACACTCGGCATAATAAATCCCTTCTTTGACAAATCTCTCAATTGCTTTTACAATTCTTTCAACTCAGTTGGGGCCATACTATAAGGTGGAATCAAGATAGGCTGAGTATCGAGGAGAATATCATACTTGAAGTCAATCTCCCTATCAGGAGGGACCCCAGACAGATCCTCAGGAAATACTTTGGGATACTCATTTACAATCGAGACTGACTCTAGAGTAGGAGGCTCAACATCATCAGACTTAACTCGCACAAGGTGATCGATACAACCTTTAAATATTAGCTTACTAGCCCTAAGGTAGTAAATAAACTTACACTTAGGTGCAACAGAATCACCTTTCCACTTTAGGACTAGTTTATTCAGGAATTAGAACTTAACAGCTCGGGCTCTACAATCAATAGAGGCATAATAGGCATAAAGTCAATCGATGACAAGGATCACATCAAAATCAACCATCTTTAACTCAATCAAATCAACAAGAGTATCCTTTTGATGGATAGAAATTACACAGTTCCTATAGATTCTTTCAGTTGGAATAGACTCACCAAATGGAGTAGAAACATCAAAGGGTTCAAAAAGACACTAGGGAGTTCTATCAAATCTACTAGCCATATAAGGAGACACAAATGACAAAGTGGCACTAGGATCCACCAAAACACAACAATCAAGAGTGAGGACTCGAACCATACTCATCATAACATCTAGGGAGTTCACTTGATCTTGGCCACTACCTATGGCATACAGATGGTTTGTAGCTCCGCTTGCACCTGACATAGTACCTTTATGATTTCCACTCGCTGGTGAGGGCTGGTGTAGAGGATTAAGCCCAATCAGTGCACTTGGGAAAATCTCCCTAAAAGTGACCTAATTCGTCACACTTAAAATATACCTCACTCCCCTTATGATACCTCCCCAAGTGTAATCTGCCACACTTACCACATGGTAGCTTACCATGTGAACCTTGAGCCACACTAGCCTATGACTAAGATCCCTGGGCTCCAAAATTTAAAGACCTCTGATCATTCCTATTTCTGGGAACAGGTGCACTAGTAGATGATGGTGTTTTACCTAACTGAAACCTGCAACCATTCCCATTCCCTCTCTTCCCAACCTCATGGCTGGATGTCTTGGCCCTCTTATTTATGTGATTTTCCCTATCTTATTGTCTTTCCTAATAAGATTTTTGTACATAATTCATCAACCTTTCAATATCCATATAACTCACAAACGTAGGTCCCCTTCCATCTTTCTTTGGCCTTTTGTTTATCCTATAAACATATAGCCCCATTCTCCCTCTCATATCCGCAACCATATCTATAACATAGAGAGATAGCTAGTTGAACTTGAGTCCATATTCTTGCATAGTCATAGAGCCCTATTTTAGATTCAAAAACTCTCTTACCTTGGCCTCTCTCCATTCTTTCGAGAAGAAATGCCCCAAGAAAGCTCCCTTGAACATTGTCCAAGTCAGCACTAGGGCTTCCTCTCCTCCACCCTTCTTCCACTTGTCAAAACATGGTTTGGAAACACCTTTGAGCTAGTAGGCAACCAATTCTACTCTATCAACATCAGCCATATGCATCACTTGGAACACTTTTTAAAGCTCATTAATGTAGTTCTCAGGATCCTCATTGGGTGTCAACCCTGTGAACTCAGGCGGGTTCATCCTCTAGAATTCATGGACTCTGGTTATGTTATGTGCATCCTGTCTATCCACTCCTTGTCTAGCAGCAGGTGCTGTGGTAGCTTGGCTAGAGCTTGGATAGCCTGGAAAAGCTCAGCATTCAAGATTTCAGCTTATGGTCGCTGCTCAGCAGGGATAGCTGGGCCTATTGGTTCATCATGTCCCTAAGGCTTGGGTGAGTTAATGTTCGGTCTGGCAGGACACCCTCTTCCTCTAACAACTCTTCTTGGAGGCATGATCACAATTCTATAAATACAAAAAACATGAATTAGAAGAGAGTTTCATAGAGTTTTAACTCTATCGTATGAATCAAAACCTGAAAAAAGTGTTGCCATTCCTAATGTACTGTAACTTCTTGCTTGTAAAGTGTGGTGCACAACACACCCATAAACAAGACTCTACTAGACACGACTTCATAGACTCCCTAGGACACTTATCTCTGTGCTCTGATACCAAGTTTATCACATCCCAGAAGGATACCCTAGACATGGCCGGCACTCAGAGACTGTTCCTAATCCCCAAGCGAACAACTTGTCCTCATTACACTCACTCCCTCAACATATTTAACATATCAACGGAAGACTGTGAAAACAAAAGGTGGAAAATCTAATTCTCAAAAACAATATCGATAAAACATGCTAGTATGAAAGAAACTAGCTCAACATGATCTCCAATCAACAATCTGAGTATAGTCTACAAAGCTTCTATCAACTATCAATTGGTGCTAATGACAGACCCATGGCTACCTGAAATCAAAATAAAGCAAAATCAAGTCTAACTCTAAAAAGCTAGATGAAACAAATTATGTGTATCCTCTGAAGTTAAAGAGGACTTACCAATCAGCTAATGTGTGAAATAGATCTTCAACAGAGCACCTATTGATGATATCGAGTACCTACCTCTACATCCTGAAATGATGCAGTCCAAATGGATGTCAGTACGTGGAATGTACAAGTATGTAAAATGGCTGAATGAAACAAATATAAGCAGAATATTGTAGAATAACATCAACTCAAAAGATATTTAATTAGAATATCAAATGTCTACCTAAAGCAAGAAAAAGAGTATACAATGACCCATCAATATCATCCAATCCAATCAAATTAAATTAGGGTACTATCAGTATAGAACCTATTTGGAATTTTCTCTTATCCAACAGTAATCACTTATGAGCTAGTGATTATACAAGAATCCCGCTGATGCTGCAACTACCGTTTCGTACTTTTTAGGTAAAAAACGAATTAAATCCACAAGGGATCTAGTCTGGCAAGTTCGCTATTGTTTCAGGGACTTCAATTCAAGAGGGAACCTCTGATGTAATGGTTCACTCCTCACCTACGCTTTGCGACGTAGCTAATGAGTGTGAGTTGGGATTACTCTTACTCATTTTAGTTCTTGATACTCCTCCAAAGACTCAATGTTCATAAGACCATCCATCTCAATCAAGCATCTCAATTAGTCTCATAAAGACTCTCATCATTTCATCAGCTCTGTCAAAATCGGGCCTTCCGGCCTATCATATCAATCATCTCAGCAACTTAATTCTCCTTCAACCTCTAGAGTTCAATTATAAATATTCATAGGACCATCAAGTTCTATCAAACTATCATCATGCTCATATTACAGTCACAATCAATATTCTCAAATCAAGGCACTAGACTCAATTCCTAGGTTCATTTATGCAATCTTTTATAAGATAACATATCGGGTTTATTTAGTAACTCATGAAAAGTATTTATTAAGTAAAATCAAGTTTATGATATGATGTGTTGTCAAAATACAACACATTTGATACCGAAAACTTGAGATTCTATGTGTTTTTAATGCAACATTTATTATTTTTTGGTATTTTGTGTGTTTTTATAGGAAAGGAAGGTTGGCACAATTTTGGAAAAAGTTGCAAGTTTTGTTGGTTATTAAGACATACGAGACCCTGTACGAGTCGTAGCTCAGTTTACAATTCATAGAGGTGGCATCATGGACATTTCTAGTGTTGAAGCAAAAACTGAAGTTCAGTCACACCAAACCCTGTTACGAGTCATAAATTATTCTAAGAGCCATATCGGAAGGTTTTATAGAAATTACCAGTATTCTCCAGTGTTGGACCAAGTGCTGTAGACATGGACTATGAGAAGACAATACAAATTGTAGATCAGACTACAACTCGTGAAGATGTTTTGTAATAGTGAAGTCCGAGATCCAATAGCTAAGCATGAAAGTCTTATTACGACTCATGACCTTAGTTATGAGTCGTAACTACAAGTCATAGGGTGCTGACCAATTTTTTAATTATTTTAGAAACTTATTTGTAAATACTATAATAGTAAATATTAGGTCATTAAGCAAGGTTTTCAGATTTTCTCATAAATTACACCTGAGGATACAGTAGGGAGCGAAAAATTAGAGCATTTTGAGGATTTTAGTTTTGGAGACTAAATTTCGAGAAAAGATTCACTTATGGATTCAAGTCAATTTCTAATTTTGTGATTCTCAATAAAAATTGGGTTTTCTTGTTCTTCAATCGTTTTGGGTAAGTGATTATACATGTCTTCTTTAATCATTGTTTCTTTATTTGCCCAAGATATGAGTAGCTAAATCCACAACTTGGGGTTGTGGGAACCATGAGAATCTAACTTAGAAAACCCGGATTATTTGCAATTCTTAGAATAGCTATTTACATGTATTAATAATTTCTCTTCATTTTGAATGTTTTATAGTGGTAGCCAACATTAGAACTTGCCTAGAGTTACCTTCCCAATCCAAGTGGTAATGAATAGGAAAAGTGAGTGATTAATAGGATTCAATTATGTGTTCTCATCTAATCAACCAAACTAGACCAAGGGGAGGTTGACTGGGACTATGGGTAATGGTTGGATGAGCAGACTATGGAGATGGGCCAAGTCCCAGTAAAATTCGACCTTCACCTTTGACCAAACGGTTGGAAGAATTTCAATTACCGTCCTACATGCAATATTCTAGTTGAGAAATTTTATATTTGGGGATGTTAATTTAGTGAATCATGGGGAACACAATACCCAATTTGCTCTCCATTATTGATTGTCTTCCATTTTAGTTAGTTTAGTTTAAGTTCCTATCAGTCATTGCAATCCCCTTCTCCAGTGGGAATATGAGTTAGTTAATTCTTAAATTGTTTAGTAGTGAACCAATTTGTAAAGTCCTGTATTCCCTGTGGGGTTCAACCCTAACCTTGGTTAGGTTTATTACTTTGATAATGACTTTTACTTTAAAAGAGAGATGTACATTGAGCGTGATCAAAGAAAAAATGGTACCGTTGCTGGGGAATACAACGAGACTTTGATTTGGATTCACTAGTAGTATAATTCAAGTGTTAATTTCTTAGTTCTCTTGTATTTTACTTTTGATTTTGTTTTTGTTATTTAGTTTCTTTGTAGGATATACTAGTTATTGTATGCCCAATACAAGGAGTCAACATATCCCCTTAGCTCTAATTGACTTAGAGATCGAACGGGTTACAAGAAGAATGGCTCAAGCAAATGCTAATATCGCCGTTAATGACGCTATGAATCAGAATGATGATGTTGACGATAGGGATGACAATCCAATAACATTGGAGAATAGGACACAACCTAGGGACTTTAATGAGAATGTTTATGGATAGAATCAATATAAATTGAATCCCATGGCCATGGATGTAATGGTGGCCGGTAATATTATCGGCCACGATTACCGACCGACACTAAGTTCATGGTTTCAAGTGGATTGCTCTAAATACTTCAAAATCATGGTTTGATTACGGGTCTACCTTCCGAGGATCCTCATAGCCATCTGCATAATGTAGCTTTTGTTTGCAAGAGTGTGATGGGGATGCAAAATTTTTCTATGGATGCTGTTGAATTGTGGGTGTTCCCTCTATCTCTTACTGCTAATGCAGCAGTGTGGTTATCTGAGCTCCCAAAAAACTCAATCACCAGATGGGTAGATTTACAGAAGGCATTTTGGAAAGGTACTTCCCAAGGTCAAAGAAGCACTAATTAAAAGTTCAAAACAACAGTTTTGAGCAATTACCTAGTGAATCAATTAGTATAATGTGGGAGAGGTTTACAAAGTATTTGAGAAGCATCCCAGACCACAAAATTATTAATGATTCCTTGGTAGAGATCATCTACCATGCCATCTATGAAAATAGTCAAGCTTTTTCTAATACTATAATGAAGGGCATGTTTTTGGATCAACTACTCATAAGGATCGCCGAGAGAATGGAGCAAGTGGTCAAAACAAACCGTGCATGGGGGCAATGGAAGATAGCATCTATGAGGAGCTCATGTGTTATTAATGTTGGTTCATAGTAAGCTAAGATCAATAAGGAGATCATGCAACAACTTGCTCAACTCCGCCCAAGCATGGATGTGGTGATTAAGAAAAATCAAGAGAGAGTGCATGCGGTAGTCCATCAAACTCCTGGAGCGCCCATGTGTGAAGAGAATTATTATGGTGAGGATGCTTATTGTTTGAGTGATCAAGTGGTGGGTTTCCGAAATAATGCCCAAGGGTCTAATTTGGTCTTTTGGCGTCAAGGTTTCGGGAACCAAGGTTGGAACTACAATCGAGAAGGTGCTTATAGAGATAATTGAGGTGGTTATTATGAGAGGAATAGGGTTCCAGAAGACGAATGAGGTAGAAGAGATAGTTTTAAAAATGGTCCCTATGTGCCACCCTATAATCGTGATGCCAAGGCATGTAATTCTAAGATTGAAGAAATGCTTGATCGATTGTTGAAAAAAGAGGAGACCTAAAATGAAACTCTGCGGGGAATAAAGTCTGATATTTCAAGTATAAATCAAAAGATAGAGTCTCATTCAGTGGACATTAAGAAACTTGAGAAACAATTTGGTCAAGTGTCTACTCAGTTGAATCAACGCCATTAAGGTACACTGCCTAGTAATACGGTTTAAAATCTAAAGAATGAGGGGCATTGTATGTTAGTCATGACTAGGGGAGGTAAGAGCATCATTAACCCTCTGATGTCGGTAATTTATAATATTATGATATGTTAGTGAAAGTTCATAAATTCATACTTCCAGAGAATTTTGTGATTCTTGATTGTGAAATTGATTTTGAGGTCCTGGTTATCCTAAGAAGACCATTTTTGGCT